>MU158756.1:148973-180403 GCA_015888305.1 Antheraea pernyi
AGCGCGTGCTCTACCGATGACTCGATCGATTCAATATGTACGGTGTCAGTATTGGTTGTGTTCGGTGAACACTGCTTTTCTAAGCTCGCGGCGAGTGACTCCGCCTTGTCTAAACTATCGAACGCGGGAGGCAACCCGGGGCCTCTATCGAGCGCGGGCATAGGGATCATCTCGTCTGATTTGACAGACCTAACTAGCTTCCAGTACGCCAGGTGGGACGGCTGGATTTTTTCCAAAAACCGATTCCACCTTTCATCGCGGATTTCTGAAATGCGGGCCTTAACTTGTTTGCGTAAAGATCGCAATCGGTCGCGGAAAGAATTATATTCGATAAACTAAATGACCTAGTATTTTAACAATACACAAACCATAGCTCGTTCACAAAATAAAAAGCGCCATCTCTTCTCTTGGCGTTATAAATCATTACTACAGTGAACAGCTATAGATTTCAACGTTTATCTCTCTCCCTCTATTTGTATATATTAAGAATATACTATCTCATTCTCTCATAACCTTAAACCTATATATACATTTATAGCCATCTCTTCTTCGTTACACATTTTCGTTTCATTTAATCCAGTTCACACCGTCACATATATTTTCGACTCTGAAATATGTATAAAATTTACTTTCAGTTAATAAATTATTATTTCGTGGAAATTAAACCATTAAAAAGACATCTGTCGGAAAGTTTCAAGTTAAATTTCTCGGGACGTTGCGACGCGACCTAACGTTGCGGTTTGAAAGGGAATCCCAAATGACCTGTTAACAGCAGTAAGGCTCCCAGAAAATTATGTTTACGTACACGCCTACGTAACGTGAGTGTAAAAATAAATGTAACAAAATGTGTTGTTTGATATTAAAATGTTATATGTGGATTGGTTATTCATAACGTTATTTAAATAATAGGTAGTGATATTTATCTTTGACTTGTGTTCTAAAAAAAAAAATTCATAGAAACGAAGGGTGAGTTATCAACTTTTTTTTTCATCACAAACTATTATAGACCTATACTGCATCTGCACAATAATATGAAGTAAATATTGTAGCGAAATATATGATTCATTTCTTAGTATAAAATTTACATATTGTTAGTTTCAGACAAAAAAATATTTTTTGATTACTTGGTTTTTTCCTCGGCTATTTTTAATTAAAGGAATAAGACCATTGGAATAGCGAATCGGAATGATCAGTGACAGGATCGCCTAAAGTTCTCCTGGTACAGTCACGTTATTGTGAAATTGTTACCAAATTTAATATTAAGGTTATTATTACTTTTGACTTTGTTCTCCAACAGTAATTTCATAATACATATGTGGCTTCTAACTTTACGTATAATGTGTTAAATGTATATATTATATTAGCCAAAACTTCATTAGCGTGGAACTTCTTTCTTCAAAATATAGTTTAAAATTAGAAACGAACACGTTTAAAGAGCGACAAAAATACACCTTTATAGTATTTAACGTGCGAGAGAATGAGATAAAATATGTTATCGTTTATAGGAATATTTTATCTATTCTTTATGGTTTCACTTCTACTGCTTGTAAAGGCCAGACTTGTGATGGAATTTAAAAGCAAAATGTTCTACGTACCTCTTTATTTTAATTAATTTCATTTTGTTAAAATAATGCTCATCAATTTATTATTGAGAAATAGGCAATTAATTTTAACCTGAACGCCTTTTACTATTCTCTAACTGAACTTTATTCATTTTAAAACTGTATAATTTAATTAAAACAAAGCTATCGAGACTAGAATATTTTAGTTAATTTGAATTAGGTAGAAGCTTCAAAGGGTACCAAGTATCTTCTTCACAATGAATGTTATTCTTATTAGTTATTAAAAGTTAAATAGCATTTAATACTACACGTTCCCGCAACTTCGTACGTTTTTGTCTTATTTTGACTTACAAGGCTTCTTCGTATACAATATTTGAAGTGGTACGATTAGGTATATGAGAAAGAGTTTGTTCAGTTACACGGTAGAGAGCTACGTGTAGCGGGTCGCGTGAAATGTTACTAAAATGAAAATGCCCGCAAAACATGCGACAACACAAAGCGTCAAGAAATCAACTAAGCAAAGGCTATCTTTTGTTTTTTATACAAACTGTATTAAGCTAAGATATAGACGGTGGTGATCACTTCACATCAAGTGACCCACCTGTTCGTTTGCTTTCTATTACATATCACATATGAATATGACCTATGATTACAATAAGTGGTCTTGTCATACCGTTTAGTACGGATGTAAAGGACCTTGGTTTATACATTGATGCCACATTGGATCGGAGAACTCATATTTCCATGGTTAGTCAGAAAGTGATCGGTACTCTAAAGTCTTTTTATCGCCTGAAATTTTTTTTTCCCAGTTAAAACGAAAACCATGCTAGCGCAATCTATAATATTTCCTATAATTGACTATGGGGATGTGTGCTTTTATGATCTGAACTGATCTTCTTAACAAACTTTTTACTCAACAATTGCATTCGATTTGTTTTTAATCTTCGTAAGTATGACCGTGTATCGAGCCAACGTTCAGAGCTTAATTGGTTGCCCATACGCCAGCGTCGAAGTTTATAAATTAATTAGTTTAAAAAAAAACAGTTTTGGCATATACTTTCAATGTACTGACGCGACTGTTCTAGAATTTTATTATTATAGTATACTACTAACATTTGAGAACGTGGTTATAAATTATATATACTTGCAATAAAATAATAAATATATTGTGAGCACTCTGCGTACTACTATTGACTTAACATTGGCTACATCGGAGATGTTACTAATGACCTGACACGCCATTGGTCGAAACTTATCGGACGGTCGTAACTTGACTGATAGCTATAAAAGGCAAATCGGTCGAGTCATTGGGAACATTCTTGCCCGGTCGTATCTGGAAGGTTGTATTGCGTGATTGTTGTTGTATTGCGCGAGTTCCTTCCAATTTACATTGTTATTTCTATTTCTCTGAGTATTTATGATATATCTTGTTACTTGATTTGTTTAATTGTTGATGTATGTTTTCGTGTAGAGATTTGTATTTGTGTGTTTTTTTTAATATAAATCCATTTCTGGTATCTAATAATATAATTTAATATAATAATGATGTGTTTACCTAACTTCATTTCATAGTAAATATATATACCATTGTTATAAGTATACGATAACTCTAGAGATACAATACAATTATTGTAAAGGTCAAGACAGTATTTTTCCAATTCTGAGGGCTTGTGTACCTAAACGACCCCAAAACTAGGGTCTCGGTTAGATTTAACCCCGAAGTAATCACATTATCGTTCGACGATCGCGAAACAATTTTCAGTCATATTGATTTAGTCGATCAACGTTCTATATTCAATCAAATTCTAGATTCAAGTATTATAATATCAGCAACTCGTACTGATGTCAACAAATCAAATCAAAAATACTTTATTCAGTTTAGGACCTAATAAAAACTTATGAACGTTATGACTACCACCGGTTCGGAAAACAACCCAGTCATCGAGAAGAACTGGCAAGAAACTCAATCGGGTACATTTTTTTTACATATATTTCCAATACATCATACAATAGCTTTTAGTGGATGCACAGAGAGGAGCCAGTTCCAGACATCACTATCGTTCACATACTGATCCACTATATAATATCCTTTTGAAACTAAAACCCGTTTGACGTGGCGCTTAAATTTACAGTCCGGCAACTCGATAACATGCTTTGGGACTTTATTGTAGAACCTAACACTATTACTTAAAAAACTATTACTGGTTTTGCTAAGTCAGAAACATGGGACCACCAGTTTATTACCGTTTCTAGTATTTAGATTATGTCGGTCTTTTACTAAATTCAGTTTTTCAAAGTTTTTCCAGACATACATTAAATTGTCAAGAATGTATTGGGAGGGCAGAGTTAAGATACCGAATTCCTGGAATTTCACAGTTCATCAGTCATAGAAGCAAACACAGACAACGTTTTTTGTTGTGCGTATTTTTAAACAACTTTTATTGAGTACTTTCGGTACAGCTATGACATGGGGTCCTTCAAGTGCAACGTGAAGAGATACTTACACAGGCCGGCATGACAGCGGCGACCGGCGATGGATAGTAGGTCTCTCGGTGGTCGCCATTGTTTTTGGATTCTACTGTGCTTACCATCAGGCACAGTACAGTTAGTTTGCCGAGCTACAAAGCACCCGAGAGGCAAGACTTCAACTCCACCGGAACATTAACACTAGCGCAATAAGAACGATAATTTAATAACATAATAAATAACAATAATTTCATCGTTATTAATATTTTTGTGTTACTTAATTATTTTGGGGAAATGTGAGCAAATAGTAATTGATTTGACTTCCACAATTTGTCACATATAAGGGCAAAATCGTTGATGTGCACGCATATCTATGTGGAAGTTATTGTATGGCGAAGCTCTGCCCGGAGTGTTATTGGTTTCCCTGACCGACCGGCTGACTATACGTATTTTGTAACATATCTGATATATTCTAAGTTACTTATTGAAAATATATTTTTTAAAGAACAAGTTTGATCGACATTAAATGTCGCATGGTTTGACGAGCGTTTTCAATGTAATTGCCCGAAAATTTCTTTTCACGTTTTCCTTGGATTTTTTTCTAATTTACAGCGTTATACATATTATCTTTCTTGAGGAAACTTGTCTTCAACACTCTGATAATATTTATTAATATAATTTATTTTATACCTAACTAATAGTCGTAAAATAATGTATTCAAATGTCTGATGGATATTATTAAAGTCTTCTAAGGCATTGGTACTGACAATGGGCCTCATAAGGAAAATAAAGAGTAATCAGAGGGCAATTGAGTGGGCTATGCACAGAATTTCTGGCTGTGATCTAACTCTCTGGATACGAGCATGCGATTACTAAGCACTTAATCCATTGGTAGTCAAATAACAATTCTAAATACTAAAGTTTAACAAAATAAAGGAGCGCTGAAAATAATGTAATTCTAAGTATAAATTACTTAGAATTCATTTATAAGAAACACCAACAAAGTGTTGGTAACACATTTTTTGTGCTTCTAAAAACATAATGATATTCGTTAAATCAACCTCTTTGTCCATATTTGATACATTTGAAAAAAAGCATGTAATTAACGTGTTCAGTAAATCAAAAACAAGGAAACTTATTCTTCCTACTATTAATTTGTCTTACAAGGTTACAATATAGGATTAATATGGAATGTAATATTTTTTTTTAAATTCGCAGTCACCCGAATTACGAAAATTGAGTGTAATTATATGTCCATAGTAGTACTAAATTTACCATAATAATGTTCAGTTCTAATTATTTGATTGTATACATTTTTCTTTTCATTTATTACTGACTAACTTGTAAACAAAAGACTGACTTAAATTTTAATCAAAATAAACTTCCATTTATAAACATTTAAGTATTTGAAAATTTATATTTTCCCTTTACTTACGGTTAGAAGTTGAAATACAAATATATGAGGAGGCACTCACTGATGTCTAAAACACTATCACCAGTCCAAAAATATATTCAATAGAAGAAACTTTATTGCATTATTTTGTTTTCTTTTATCTGCTATTCTTTTCATAAACTGTTAAATATTTTGTTTTGTAACTTTGTATTATAATTTGATTAAGAAGGAAACGTGAACAAGTTATGTGAAATTTGATAAAAGTTCTTAGTATCCACACGGTTAAAACAATGAGACAATCCATCCATGTTGTATGATTTGTGAGGAAACCTAAATACTATAAATATAGTTTCATAGTTGAAAAAGAAGTAAAAATATATATCGATACTTTGTTGTAATTGAAATCGACAGTAGGTTGTGATGTGATACCACACAGCGTGACTACTAAACCTTTTTTATTCAAGGGAATCCCCTTTGGAATCTACACCTAGCCGTGCAGCACAGGTGAGAATGCCAGATTTCTACTGACTAAACCCCCTCGATATTCTTCTTGCACCATTTAGCCGGGTGAGCAGGAACGGCCTCTGCAGTGCTTCTACCCGACCCCGCAGGTGTTGATCCCACTTCAGGGCCCCGGCTCGTAGTCTAAAGAGGGAAGACCTTGACCATCTCTCATGAACTGAAGGGAGGAGCACTGAACCCTAATGCGCCTTAACCACGTGGGCCTGTGTTAGAGTTGCCAGGGCGACAAACACACCCGTGTCAATCGCTCGTTGAACGCCCGCCCGCATTCATGTGACTACCACACCTAACCTATCCTAATATAAATACCAAACATTGGAGTCTTTTCTCATTATGACGCTAAAGTAGGACAAATACCGTCTAAAAATAATATTATAAATACAATTAAATATACGTCTTTACGTTGCTTAAAATATTCGAGAGTCACCTATTCCAAAGTCATTCTAAGCGAAGCTGATATATACGAGCTAAGGCGTGACATTCCTTTTAGCTTACATTTGCACCGTCCGTGGCACTGGCAGCGGCATCCCCAGACGATTGCTCTTTGTCGCTTTCGAATAAGCCACTCGGGTCGTAATGGAGCTTTGTCGGCCCGAACTCGTCAACAGATACCCTGCTTGCATAATGCAAGTACTGTCTGCATGTTTCATGAAAAGTTTTAACATTAGTAATCCGTTTTTATGCAGTAAATATCATTAGTTACCAATTTCAAAATCAATTTATAAGATATGCTCATTGTTCTATTGAATATTATTATTTTTCTATAGTATTTGTATGTGTATTTCTTGTTATTATTATTAAATACTATTATTTGCTCGAATCTGTAAGAAGTTAATATTTTTGGTATAAAAAAAAGTTTTTTTCTTCTTTAGTTGTCATGTAAATGTTATACAAGATAATGAAAAATATCTGGTATAGTGGGTTCTTAATTTTTTTATAGTAGCACGGCAAAATGACTTCACTATGCCTGATGGTAAGCACAGTACAATCCAAAAACAATGGCGACCACCGAGTGACATACTATCCATCGCCGGTCACCACTGTCATGCCGGCCTGCAAAAATTTGTTATTCAGCAGGGTGCACCACGTGCAGATGAGGTTGGCTTGGGTGCCTCGAGTCTTATGATGTTATTGGACACCCCTTACACCCCAAAATTAATATTAATAATTAATAAATAAAAATATTAATCACACACAAACATATGTATATCTATGCATGAATATTTTTTAAATCTCCACTAATATAAAGTACGTATTGTAGATTCATATATTTTTACCTTGAATGTAGTTAACAGTTTTCTATAAACCTTGATAGACAACTACCAGCCAACTTCATGGTGTCACTTATAGGTGTTGGTGTGCGACAGAGGCTTGTCTAATTTAAACTAGTTGTTGACCGCGGCTTCGTCCGCAGTGCTATCTCCAAAATGGCTCGACCGATTTTCACAGGACTCTTCACTAGCACATAGCTAGGCTAGCATAGGGTCGTAGTAATGGCCGCACGCGAAACGCCGAGCTTGTTAATGTTAAATCTAATCTAAAGTTTTTGTCAGCTAAAATGACGTCAACGTTGAAGTGTGCTTCGTGCAACATAGTTATCAGTGAAATACTTTCGTTTATACAGAACAAATTAGATGTTATGGATGTGCAAAGTCTCATTAGAATTTGCAGTACTGCCTTCTTAGTGACTGACGTATGTTTAGATTGACAATTTTGAACTCGTAATATCTTTTGAATGCAATGGCCGATTTTAATAATTTAAAAGTTATCTACAAGTACTGAAACAGACTTCAATTAAAAATATTTATTTGGATAAGGATTAATATAAAGACATGAATAACATGGTATTTTAGGCATGGTCTACTCGCCTGTTAAAAGACATAATCATAATGCAAACAGATATCATGAATTTGAAAAAATCATATATTTCAAAAGAAGACTTTGAAGAATTTAAAACAAAATGTTTAAAAGTTGAAAACAACATTGTGTTGAACGATTTTGACCTTAATGTGCATAAAAGTAGAAGTGCATATACTTTACATGACAATGAGCTAACGGATTCGAGTCATTCACTAGTGAATGAAAATGTAGCGATAATAGATCAACAACAAGAAAGTGACAGTCGATGTGCTCTTTCCCACATCAATCCCACAACAAATCATATGTGTTGTTCTGTTACTCCAAAAGTAACGGACACGAATAAAATAAAAAGTGGGTATACAGAAATAAATATCAATGCGACGCAAGACGCCCCTACTATCGGATCTCACCAACATCATTTCGAGTTCAATGTGATGTCCGAACTCCACTCATTAACGGGTGATAGCCAAACGAGTTCAAATCGTAAAACTTTGTGTGAGCCTATGGTAACGCTTCATAATGAAAAAACATTCACTAACGATGAATTAGAAGTAAATAAAACACAAGTAACAAGTTTGTCAGATATCGTTCGTAGAGAAGGAAAATGGAAGGTCGAAGAACCTAGTGAAGAGTGGAAAACAGTACAGAGAAAAAGAGTAAGAAATCAATTTTTAGGGAAAAAAGGAAAGGCAGCACTTGTACCAGGAGACAATTTTAAAGCAGCGGATATTCAAATACCGCTTTTTATTTCAAACGTTCACAAGGATACTATGGAGACAGATATAACAAAATATATTTATGAAAAAACAAAACAGGAAGTTACATTAGAAAAAATAACTATGAAACAAGATAAAGGATATCACAGCTACAAATTGTTGGTTCCTAAACATAAAGTTCACATGTTTCTTGATGACGAGCTGTGGCCAGATGGGATTTCTTTTAGGCGTTTCATAAATTTTAGATTTAAAAGCAAAACGGGATATAGACGAGATATGAATTTAAACGAAACTACAAATCATGCAATATCCGTGTAAACTCGTAACATTTAACTGTAAAAATGTTAAAAGATCTTTAGAGTGTATAAGGAATATTTGTAGGTCGGCAGACATCGTAGCACTTCAAGAAACATGGTTATTGCCGCATGAAATTCAATATTTGTCATCCATTCATAATGACTTTTCATATACAGGCACATCTGCCGTAGATTCATCAGCAGGAATATTGCGTGGTCGTCCTTATGGCGGTGTCGCTATCCTGTGGCGCAAGGCGGCGTTTACATCAGTTTCTGTGATAAATTGTGACAGTCCGCGAATAACAGCAATTAAAGTAGTAGCTACTCATCGTTCGATATTGGTTTTTAGTATTTATATGCCCGTTGATAAAGATGCCAATCTGGTCGAATTTGCGGAGATCCTAGCAAAAGTAAGTGCAATTATTGACAGTTCCGGCGTAGAAGCAGCGTTTATGTTAGGTGATTTAAATTCACACCCACATACATTGTTTTGTGAAGAATTACTACAGTTCTGTGAAGAACAAACTTGGCAATGTGCTGATTTCGAGAAACTAGGTATGGATTCGAACTCTTATACGTTTGTTAGTGATGCACATGGGTGCAGGCGATGGCTCGATCATTGCTTAACGACAAAAGCAGCATTCCAAGCTATTACCAATATTAACATCCTTTACAATGTGTTTTGGTCCGATCATTATCCGTTGGAAGTTATATCGGACTTATTTATTGTCAGACCGAAAATACCGTATAATGTTCTTCAAAATAAAATAGTGTGGGGCGCCCGACGTTCCGAACAGATAGAAAAATATTCTAACTTATGTAACGAACATTTTAGAAATATGCACTTGCCTGTAGAAATGTATAAATGTTGTGATATTATGTGTAAAAATATTGAACATAGACTAATCTTAGATAATATGTATAATAATATTGTTAAGGTGCTAAGTGAGGCTGCTATCGTATCCTGTAAAACTAGCATTCATAAGAAGAATAAAGTAATAGTAGGGTGGAATAAATATGTTCGCGATGCTCACAGAGTGGCCAAGCTATACTATGAAACATGGGTATTACATGGTAAACCGAGATTCGGAAATGTTTACGATCAGATGTGTCAAACTAGAAAATTATTTAAATCCAAATTGAGATGGTGTCTGGCTCGTAAAGATCAGATTAAAATGGATATATTAGCTTCTCATCACGCGAATAAAGATTTTAAGCAGTTTTGGAAATCTACAAATAAATTAAATCCAAAACTTGGTCAACCTGTGAGTATAGAGGGCATTAGTGAACCAAAGAACATAGTGGAACTATTTAAAAATCATTTTATGATAGAATCACCGTCAAAAATAAAACCTCAATTTAATAATATAGTCGTTTGTGAAGGCGAGAAACCTGTGCGATTCTCAGCAAAACAAATAGATCAAATAATTAAAAATATGATCAAGGGCAAATCTCCTGGCCATGATAATCTTAGCGTCGAACACTTGCAGTATGCAGGAGTTCACTTGCCAAGAGTGTTAGGTATGTTTTTCTCTTTGTGCATAGGACATTGTTATCTTCCTGAAGATCTGATGAAAACGATTGTTGTACCAATAGTCAAAAATAAGACTGGTGACATATCTTTATTGAGTAATTATAGGCCTATATCACTTGCAACAATAATGGCTAAGATATTAGATAGTTTGCTTAAGTCACAATTAAATAATTACATCAATCTTCATGATACTCAGTTTGGGTTTCGAACTGGTCTATCTACAGAAACCGCTATTTTGACTTTGAAGCAAGTTGTGAGATATTACACAGATAGACGTACTCCAGTGTATGCATGTTTTTTGGACCTATCAAAGGCTTTTGATATGGTAAACTATCAAGCATTATGGCAAAAGTTGCGAAACACTGGAATACCAAATGAAATATCTTTAGTTTTTGAATATTGGTACAGTAATCAAATTAATCATATTCGATGGGATGGAACTCTTTCTGAAGCATATAAACTTAAATGTGGGGTAAGACAGGGTGGTCTGACGTCACCAAATTTATTTAATTTGTACATAAATGACCTGATTCTAAAACTGAACAGCATGCATGTCGGGTGCTATATGGATGGTATAAATGTTAATAATATAAATTATGCCGACGACATGGTGCTGTTGAGCCCTTCGATTGGTGGTCTCAGGAAATTGTTACGAGTGTGTGAAACTTATGTTAATTTATATGGTTTTAAATACAATTGTAATAAAAGTTATTAAAAAGTTATAAAATAAATTATATGCTATTTAATCCTCGCGAGAAAGCTATTACTTGCAATCTACCTGTGAGTCTTAGTGGTAATGCTTTAGAAAAGGTTTCACAAGTTAAATATCTTGGACACTACATCACGGATAATATGAAAGATGACAAGGACATAGAAAGAGAGCGCAGGGCATTGTCGGTGAGAGGGAATATGCTGGTCCGGAGGTTTACACGTTGCACAAGAAGTGTAAAAATAACATTATTTAAAGCCTATTGCCAGAGCTTCTATACCAGCAATCTCTGGACCTCATATACACTGCTTGCATACAATGCATTGCGTATACAGTACAACAATGTCTTTAGAGCATTGTTGGGGTTGCCTCGATATTGTAGTGCATCAGGCATGTTTGCTGAAGCTCGTGTGGATGATTTTTACGCAATCATTCGAAAAAAAGCAAACTCACTGATGGATCGAATGTGTGGCAGCTCAAATAGTGTCTTGAAGATGTTATCAAGTAGATCTGATAGTTTGTTTGTCCACAAATGGACAAATTTGTTAAAAAGTGTGTGCACCTATACAAACTAATATATTCTGATTGTGTGGGTGAAGACATTTGTAAATAGTAATAAAACATGCTGTATTACCTTTAACATAGGCTAAGTTTTACTAACAAAAAATGGATGTAATATCTGAATTGAATAAATTATTATTATTATTATAGCTGACCTTATAAGAATTAATTTAGGTTATTTTATTTTAGACTAGCTCTTACCCGCGATTTCGTCCGTATGAAATTTAGCAAGATTTCAAGACTTCAACTATGTATTTCTAATTAGAGAAATAGTTATCAACTTATTGTTTTCTATTAAACATTATAATTAATAGTAACTTTGAAGATAGAAGAGGTCTTTTCCATAATACAATTTCTTGCGGAACACACAAGCGATTTTTTTTTGTATAGTCACACAAACTTAATTATATTGGCAATATGGGCAGCATCTTTATAATAATATTTTAAAGTCATTGTTTCATTAATTCCTTATATACTGTAAGTTATCACTGAGGAAGTTATATGGTGGGTTAAAATTTCAAATATGTTGCTGAAAGTTAACCTCATTTGACACACCAATAGTATTTATATATCTTATGTACACGCTACCTACATGTTATTGTAGGTGGTTTGCGTGTCGTACTTACGATTGTTTTTGAAAGATCATTTCTGTACTTGTATATGTTCTCACAATTGTATATTTCTTTAATACAGTTAAAAAAAACGCGTTCGGATAAAAACTAGTATATATATAAGCAGAGAGAAAATAGTTAAGTACATCTTCCGTCTATGTTTCTCAACCAATTTTGTTCTTTTTCTTTGTTGTGTACTTATTGCCGAGTTTTTGTGTTGTTAACAAATTTGGAAATAGTTTGTTTTCTTCCATATCCATACTATCAAAGAGTCCAAGTCTTTATTCGTCATACTTCACACGCTCCTTGGATCTAAAAGTCTACATATTAAAAGTTGTATAGGTACACTTTTTGGAAAAAAACCGCCGTAATATTGAGACTAAAATAAAAAAAAAATTATATCATAGGAGGCAAACGGACAGGTGGGTCACCTGATGTTAAGTGATCACCACCGTCCATAGACACTTGCAACACCAGAGGAGTCGCAAGTGTGTTGCCAGTCTATGTTTGGGGAAGAGGGGAAGAAGAGAGATAAGGGGAGGGGAGGTAGTCTTGCGGCGCTCTCACTGACCGAACGAAACGCAACAATTCAAGTACTGTTACTTCACGTCGGTTTTCTGTGAGATGGTGGTGCTACCCCGGGCGAGCCGGCCCATTCATGCTGAAACCATTAATAGCTTCAGCGTAGCTCTACCACCGTTAAGGGTCCGCGAGGGCTGTAAATAAGGGTCGAGTTTAGACCACAAGACGATCTTTACTTTTATTAAGTGTTAATGTCTACGTCCGGTACCGTGACACACCCGAGAGGCGAGGCTACAGCGCCACCCGGGGAACCACTATTGACCTGCGATACCGCGCTATTGACTTTATCGGGGTGTTACTAATGACCTCGAACGCTATTGGTGGAAGTTATCGGCTGTTCATTATTCATTCCGGTGTGAGACTACATTGGTGGCATATAAAGGGCAAGATGTCGCTGATCTGGACGCACTCCTATGTGGAAGTTATTGTAAGGCGAAGCTCTGGCCAAATGAATAGTGACAGTATCCTGTAATATCTGAATTGAATAAATTATTATTATTATTATAGCTGACCTTATAAGAATTAATTTAGGTTATTTTATTTTAGACTAGCTCTTACCCGCGATTTCGTCCGTATGAAATTTAGCAAGATTTCAAGACTTCAACTATGTATTTCTAATTAGAGAAATAGTTATCAACTTATTGTTTTCTATTAAACATTATAATTAATAGTAACTTTGAAGATAGAAGAGGTCTTTTCCATAATACAATTTCTTGCGGAACACACAAGCGATTTTTTTTTGTATAGTCACACAAACTTAATTATATTGGCAATATGGGCAGCATCTTTATAATAATATTTTAAAGTCATTGTTTCATTAATTCCTTATATACTGTAAGTTATCACTGAGGAAGTTATATGGTGGGTTAAAATTTCAAATATGTTGCTGAAAGTTAACCTCATTTGACACACCAATAGTATTTATATATCTTATGTACACGCTACCTACATGTTATTGTAGGTGGTTTGCGTGTCGTACTTACGATTGTTTTTGAAAGATCATTTCTGTACTTGTATATGTTCTCACAATTGTATATTTCTTTAATACAGTTAAAAAAAACGCGTTCGGATAAAAACTAGTATATATATAAGCAGAGAGAAAATAGTTAAGTACATCTTCCGTCTATGTTTCTCAACCAATTTTGTTCTTTTTCTTTGTTGTGTACTTATTGCCGAGTTTTTGTGTTGTTAACAAATTTGGAAATAGTTTGTTTTCTTCCATATCCATACTATCAAAGAGTCCAAGTCTTTATTCGTCATACTTCACACGCTCCTTGGATCTAAAAGTCTACATATTAAAAGTTGTATAGGTACACTTTTTGGAAAAAAACCGCCGTAATATTGAGACTAAAATAAAAAAAAAATTATATCATAGGAGGCAAACGGACAGGTGGGTCACCTGATGTTAAGTGATCACCACCGTCCATAGACACTTGCAACACCAGAGGAGTCGCAAGTGTGTTGCCAGTCTATGTTTGGGGAAGAGGGGAAGAAGAGAGATAAGGGGAGGGGAGGTAGTCTTGCGGCGCTCTCACTGACCGAACGAAACGCAACAATTCAAGTACTGTTACTTCACGTCGGTTTTCTGTGAGATGGTGGTGCTACCCCGGGCGAGCCGGCCCATTCATGCTGAAACCATTAATAGCTTCAGCGTAGCTCTACCACCGTTAAGGGTCCGCGAGGGCTGTAAATAAGGGTCGAGTTTAGACCACAAGACGATCTTTACTTTTATTAAGTGTTAATGTCTACGTCCGGTACCGTGACACACCCGAGAGGCGAGGCTACAGCGCCACCCGGGGAACCACTATTGACCTGCGATACCGCGCTATTGACTTTATCGGGGTGTTACTAATGACCTCGAACGCTATTGGTGGAAGTTATCGGCTGTTCATTATTCATTCCGGTGTGAGACTACATTGGTGGCATATAAAGGGCAAGATGTCGCTGATCTGGACGCACTCCTATGTGGAAGTTATTGTAAGGCGAAGCTCTGGCCAAATGAATAGTGACAGTATCAACGAAGTGTTTATTGGCGCAATCCTGACTGCATCGACCCTATACGTGATTAGTGTAACATAAGTTATTAGCTGACTTGGTTCACGTGCAAAATGGTTTTGCTGTTTCAAGGATACTATGTGTTTATATAGTAGGCTATTTTTTAATGTAATAGAACGCCTTTTATTTTTTATTATATTTTATTATTACTATTCAACTCCCATATTCCTTTTAGAGTTTATGTTACCTTTGTTTAACTTCGTTACTAGCTCTTAGTCCATAATAAAAAATGTAATGATATGTAGCTTAGTTTAACTTTGAGAGAACCTCTATTTGTCAGTGTGAGTGAGAGTCTGTCAAAATCAGTCGAGTCGTATCGGAGATTAGGCTGGATAAATAACAAACACTTCAGGTTTTTGTTGTGTTTGATAACACTCAAACTAAACAAATAAAAAATATATCGATTGTGAAACAGAGGATAAATATATAGTGAAATATTTTGTTACTTGTTATTTATATATAGAAGAAGAATAAA
The DNA here is from genome assembly GCA_015888305.1 of Antheraea pernyi. NCBI lineage: Eukaryota > Metazoa > Arthropoda > Insecta > Lepidoptera > Saturniidae > Antheraea > Antheraea pernyi. The sequence goes on from MU158756.1 coordinate 164,316, forward strand.
AGGCATTTCGTTATTTAGTGTTATTATTACTGCTATTTCCTTTATAAGTCAACATACAATGTATATTTATTATTAAATGGTTATAAGTACATTATGAACTAAATAAAGATGATTTGCACTATAATTAAAGTATCCTTTGCACGAACTTCTTATTTCTCATTTATATTCAAAGCCATAATTCATCTTACAACCCTTACCAAGGTCACGAAAATATATTCATTTGATAACTTTTAAATATTTGCTCACACGTTCTTATTTGAATAGCACATAAAATTGCCGACTCTGGAAGCAATAACATAAAATGTACCGGGATTACAATATCGATAGGTGAGATGAATACCTCGGGAAGCAATAAGGAACTTTCTCGCATTACTGAAGGCCACCGGCGCGTGAAGTCATGCCACAGAGTAAACTCACAACTTGATTGTGCTCTGGATACCGCTCCGGTGTTTGTATAACACAGATACACTATTATTGGTTTCGTGTAAAACAGAAAACTTGAACAATTTATACTGTGAGTTTTAGCGGGATTTTGGTCTGTCATGTGGTGATTTTATATGTTATTTATAATTTTATGTTACTTGACTCGGACCACGGACCATGAATTCTGAGATGCCACAAAAACTCCATGGAAAGATCTAACAAGAGGGCCACCATCTTGTTAGTTCATTGAAATTATATAAAGAAACTTATAATATCGATACTCACTTGACAATGGCATTAATAGTCTACTAGAAGACTGGTTGCCAAAAATGGAATGGAAGAAGAACTTGTAATACCATTAACTACTCGACAATGGCAGTAATAATCTAAAAGATTGATTGCCAAAAATAAAGTTAAAAAAAAATAAGACACTCTTGAGTTTTACGAATTGAACATGTTAGAATGGTCTAAATAATTATGTTTTTTTTTAAATCGTCTCACTAATTACCCATCATCAAAACACATTTTTTTGAATTTTTTTTTCGAATTGACTACGCTATTGAATTTTTAAATTTAATTTTTTTTATTAAATTTTTTTGAATTAAAAATAAAGTAAAAAAAATACAATTATACTGTTGTAATATTGTATATTTATTTATAATTTTTTAGTGTTTTCTTTTCTCGCTACTAATTTTTTTTTTCATATTGACTAAACGCTATGGGCCTGATGGGCGTGAAGGCTTCACCGGACTTTAACAAATATGTGTTAAGTTTTTTTATACCACAAGCATACGGGCCACCTGACGTTAAGCAGTCACCGCAACCAATTTATTTATTAATAGTCTAGCAATATAGTTTTGAACTCTCTCGGGAACTCTACTTTTTTGGATAAAAGTTACGCTATATTGTTTCTGTAATCCTAAGAATGTATATGCGAAATTTCATCAGAATCGGTTGTGTTGTTAAGACGTGAAAACGTAACAGGCAAACAAACTCACATTTATAATTTTACTAGCGCGCCCTTCGGACGTTGACCTGCCCTGATAATTAAAATAATATAGACAAATTATACACTTAAACCTTCCTCGTGAACCACTCTATCTACTGGTGAAACTCGCATGAAAATCCGTTCATTAGCTTTGGAGTTTCTCGCGAACAGACAGACAGACAGAAGTGGCAGAGGACTTTGTTTTATGTTATGTTATGATATAGGAATAGGTAGATTATTATCCGTTCTTTAGTCTTCTTGTTTTCTTTTCGAATTGATTACGCTATAAGCTACGATACCTAGCAAGATCTTAACAGCTTCACCGGACTACAAGTCTTCTTGTTAATTCCGTAATTTCTTTAGTTATCAGTCCAAACATCTATTTCTCATTAATAACTCTTTGTGAATTGATGAACAGTAATTTATTCGTGTATTTAGTTTAATGCTACAAGCATAAACTAAAATAAAGAAGATAAGGATGGATGTGATTAAAACAGGGTATATTTTTGGGTAAGTTAAATATATCCGTTTATATTTGATAAAAAATTAACATCACTTACTCACAAAATGGATATAAATAATATGTATATAAATTAGAGTTAATTTTCCTAAGTATATTAATCTCATGGACTGAATGCTCTTTTCGTACCCATATCGTTATGTATACATTCTATCCAGGTTGATAAATTATTTGAAATTTAAGAATTATATACTTTGATGTAGATTTTATTTAATCAAAAGTTTAATGTATATGTTAATTTACTTATATAGCACATTTATTAAATACTAGCAGTGCCCGCGACTCCGCCCGCGTCGAACATAATTTAAAATAGTGACTAATAAAATCATTTGTATCTACTGTTGACTCGTACATGAATCGCGTCGTCATTAAAATTACAAAAAGAGAAAATTGCTGTTTTTAATTGTCAATAGTGACGTAAAGTTAGTTCTAAACTTTATCGACTGTATAATTTTAGGACATTAATTGATATAGTACACTAATTTCTAAATTATATACCTATGTATCTACAATTATATCTAATTATATAGTATGGTCCTGCAAACAAATCTTTTCACGTTTTTACCAACAGCGCCTTTTGACAGAATATCTAATGGATTTGAATTTTTTGTGTACTTATTTATATACAAATTGGCATACATATTTTTCAAATTTCGAAATAATATATTTATACTTTATATATATAAGGTTGTATAAACAGGATCGTTGGCTAATATAGCGACTACAATCGGCAAACTCGCGTCAATGCTTAATGGAGAACAAAGCAGCATTTGATTATTTTTTCTTCCAAAATAAATTTGATTTTTTTTTCCCAAAAATCATTCGACAGTTCACAACATTATTGTAATGTGTTAAAATGGCCATCATAGCGAGGTGGTTTTATTATCTATGATTCTCAAAACGACTATAAACTGATAAAACATCACTCTGGTTATAAAATATTACGAGTAAATGTAGATATCCTAGCAGCGTAAATTACTACAAAGTTAATTTAGAGTATTTTGTTATTAAGTGAACGTGTTATGTAACATTAGTTGCCATAAATGTCATTATATACAAACATGAATATTAAGCTAATAGTTATTCGGCCATTTATGTTTACTTGACAATACATGTTTAGAAGCACTAATTGTTGGTAGTGTTTGTGTCAAACAAGGCTTCAAATTTATATTCGAGGCAGAGTAATAGTCGGTTGTCGCACTTCGTTATTCAATTTGAATATATCCCGAGGGCGATATACAAATGGAGGCGTGCTCTTTCCAACAAAGAGTTGGGTATGGCACGACGCGATATTTTATAGGAACTGGACCAGACTAATACTGGCGTTTCTCAAAGTTTACGACAATAAAATAACTCATGTTCTTAAATCAGTTGAAGATATAAATTTTGTTCTATAGATCAGAGAATATAAAATTTATATTTACGGTACTGTTTAATGATTCCTTTCAAAATAAAAGTCTATTATTAAATGAAGAAGTAGAGTTAATTAATTTTCCTCTTTAATACCATGTTCCATACCTCCTTTAACAACATGTTATGCAAAATAATAAGGATATTATACAATGAAATCAAACTTTATATTTGTAAGTTCTGAATGCTTGTTACTTAAGGAAGGAAGGTATTATTAATTCACTATATTAGACTTCACTCCCATTACAATTGATCAAACCTTTTCGGAGATCAACTGCAACTAACAGCCAAAAAATTTTAAAATATTTTTTTTGTGTAAATACCGTATGCATTTTTATATCTCTTTATTAAGAAGCAGTTATTTTGACATAACCAACGCAAACTCTGTTTTATTAATGTGTATAGATTTTGCCAATTAATATAATAAAGAAAACTGTATGCCTTTGTGTTTTCCCCTCGAGCTGGTGGAAATACGAAATTATAAAGACACAAAAGGCTATATAGATAATTCTGTTAATTCCAAACAACAGAGATATGGGGCTAATACTTACATGATATGGACAGTAATTACTCATCAATATTAAAACCAATATTAGTATAAAAATAGAATAATTATAATTATTTGTATGATGCACGAATTATAGTTCTAAGTCTTGATGTATTTTGAATCGGTTAATATATACATATAACAAAAAGAAAGTGTCTGTATGTAATATCAAAATGTATTTTTTTTTACTAATTGGGTATGAAAGTACCTATACACGCTTCTGATATTAAAAACCGCAATATTAAATTTTTTGTCGGTCTGTCTGTCTGTTTGTTTATTCCGGGTAATCTCCGAAACGGCTGAACCGATTTTAACGGAAATTTCACTGGAATGCAATAGTTCCTTATCCAGTATAAGTGAGCACTGAGGTAGTTATATGGTGGGTTAAAGTTCTAAATATGTTGCTGATGATAAACATAATTTGATACACTGTTAGTATTTATATATCTAATGTATACGTTACATGTTACTGTAAGTTCCGTGCGTATCGCGTACTCACATTTATTTTTAAAGAACATTTATATAATTATACATGGTCACACAATTTTATATTACTTTAACACAATTTTTAAAAAAAGCGTGCGGAGCTGCGGTTACAGCATGTTATATATATAATGTCCTTTTTCTAAAGCTATCCGAAGTGTTAGACATAGCTAATTTAAAATAGGCATTATATGATTTAAATCATATATATAATCAAGGATCAATTTTAAACAAGCGTCATAGATCTAAACTTTGGAATCCTTTTCACAGAACTCTACCCACATTTCATGTAAAATCGAACTAAAAAGGATTCGCTATGCGTAGGTTTGTTTGTTGTTCTGATTTAAATATGTTTTTGCCTGAGCAAGTTGGTTTTCGAGTGTGTAGGTGCTATGCAGATGTAACAAATGGCTGTTAAATATACAATACAATTTTGTTTTCAATATTGTAGAAAATATATAAGTGAATAACAGCAACAATATTGACAGTTTGAAGATTTATCTTATGGTCTTAATTGAGAGCTTTTTTTTCGAAGTGACTACACTGTTGTTCTGACGGGCCTTCACAACTTCACTGGACTACATATTTTATAATATCTCTCTTTTTGTTCTATAACACGTTGAATGCTGACATTTTACGATGCTATAATAAGGTCATCTACTTTTTACTATATAAAGCTGAAGAGTTTGTTTGTTAGTTTGTATGGGTGAACGCACTAATCTCAGGAGCTACTTATTTGATTTTTAAAAAATCTTTCGGTTTTAGATAGGTCATTTATCGAGGAAGGCTTTAGGCTATATATTATCACACTAAGACCAATAGGAACCGAGCGTCAATGAAGAATGTTTCAAAATCGGGCATTTTTTTCCCTTTTCGCTTATGTTGCGTGTTAAAATCTATATTAATATATAAAGCTAAAGAGTTTGTTTGTTTGTTTGTTTGGTTGAACGCAATGATCTCAGGAACTACCAAACCGATTTGAGAGATTTCGTTAGTAGTAGTTATAATATTCGTCCAATAGGACAGGCGAAGGAATTAATCCATACTGCCAATTCTGAAGTTGTCAATATAGGTTTCTTATATATCCTTTAATCAATTTTCTTCCATGAACAAGTTACAATAAAGGCATAAGTGCCAAATCTTCTATTATATGTCGTACATTATTTTATCCATCATTATTATCTTCTTAATCATAAAACAAAATTGTTCAAATAAAGATTTCGTTAGCGTTAGTATTATATACGAGTACGTTGCCATGGTAACGTGGTAAGTTTATATTGCAAACATTTCGAAGTTTATTTTGTTTTCCTATGCAAAAATGTTGTACTACTTTTATTTCTAATTTTTTATTTGTTTTCTATTACGTATTATAAAAATAAAGTTTGTGTATGTACAATTAAAATAACATCTTTTTGATGAATGGATATGGCTACAAATGACCAAAAAAAAACTTTATTTATACTTTGTCTATATTTTTATATTATTATATTTTGTCTGTTTCTTTGTTTGTTCTGGGTAATCTCCAAAACGACTGGACCTATTTTAACGGGAATTTTACTTTTTACTGTCAGATAGCCGAAATTATAGCGGTTGACATATTCTATTTTATTTGTCCGCGGTTTCGTCCGCATGGCTATTTCCAAAATGGCTGGACCGATTTTCACGGGGTATTCACTGGTAGATAGCAGACCTCATAAAAAGTAATTTAGATTTTTTAATCACCTTCGGCTGCAGTGGAATATCCGTAATGCTTGAACTAATTTTCACGGGACTTTCACTGGCAGATAACTCACAATATAAGAAGTAACTTAGACTATTTTATTTTGTTAGCTAAGACATCGTTTGCAGTACTATCTCCAATTCAGTTCGACCGATTTCCACGTTACTTTTACAGGCAGATAAATAACTAATGTGCTATTTTATTTTACACTAGCGGGCTCGGTAGATGTTGTTTCGTCTTGAAAATAAAAAGAAAACGTTGAAAAATTATGGCTAAACTTTCCCCATGAATCATTTTATCTACTGGTAAAAACAGCATGAAAATCCGTTCTGTAGTTTTTGAGTTTATCACGATAAACAGACAGACCAGAGGACTTTGTTTTACACTATGTAGTGATAAACCGTTACCTGTGCATTCGTTCGTGTGAAATTGATCAAAAGTAATTTATGTACTGTAAAAAAGCGCGTGAGACGTACGCTGTACTGGACTCCAAGAATAAATAGTTACTGTAAACAAGTGCATGAGACGTATGCTGTACTGGACTCCAAGAATAAATATGTATAATTGAAAGTCATATATTTGTATATAATTTGAATTATATTATCTTTCTGTCAATTTGGCGGCCATTTTGTTTTATTAACCGCGTTTGCGTCTACATAAGTGAGTGATTATAGCAACGTATAAAACTGAATTATATCGACAATATGGGCATATTATATCTATATAATAAAAGATTTAAGCGTATAGTTCGAAAATGTATAGCTTAGAATTTTTATTACTTTCTTATATAGTGTTAGTGAGCACTGGGGGTGGTATATAGTAGGTTAAAGTTCCTGGTATTTTGCTGATAATAAATCCCATTCCATTGGATATACTATTGGTATTCATATATTTAATGTACACTTTACATGTTACAGTAGATGGCGTGCGTGTCGTAGTTACAAATGTTTTTGAAAAAATATTTCTGTAATGTACACACAATTTTACGTTTCTTTAATACATTTAAAAAAAACGCGTGTGGAGACGCGAGTAACAGTTAGTTTCGGTATATAATGCTAAAATGAATATTATAATATATTACTTTATTATGTAAGCCGATATTTGTATTATTTTTTTCTATATATCCTGTATTATACCCGGTCGTATAGAGAATAACACGCACGTAAACAAAAAACCAACAACTCATTTTTCAAGATTGATACTGTGCCTAGGTGACCACGATAATCATATATATCTTTATAATAGAAACCAACATAGCAATACACCTGTAGGATTCTATTGGGCAAACACACGGCGCCGTGTAGTGTGGCTACATACATAGTGCACGATGCAATGTGTTCGGCACGGAAAGTGGTAACAGAACTTATATTTTTATATGTATTTTTGTTTCCTTGGTAAAGATATAATCGTATAAATCTACAGTCACAACCACAACTTTTATTTTTCATACTTGAATATCCATATTTCTTTGAATATAAACCTATTTATTTAAGCACACCGCGACTAAATAGTTATCCGAAAAACAACAAAATCTTCTTTTAAAAAATAACTTAGTACAACCAAACTATATTAAGCAACGCATCCATAACCCTAATTATTTATCTGTGTACTTTGAATGACTATCGCTGATTACTTTTCCATCGACTTAACGCAGAAATAGTAATTAACGATCCGTCTTTACACCTTCCAGGTTAGGTTACATACCGAGCTTATTCAATCAGCGGAATCAATCGTACGCGTCGTGGCGTACCTTTGATTGATAGTTTCACGCTGATGAGAATTCAGTGATCAACAGTTGTGTTCGTATAATTAATGTTTCGGTATCTGTTTATTTATATACAAAGCTTCTTATAAATTACGTACGTACATATAATTACGTACAAGGATTTGTTGTATTATATACTCATCAGTAAATTAAATTCGTTATTTAAATTCTAATTATTATTTTATTGCTTTCGGTAATATTTATAAAAGTGTATTATTAATTAACGTTATATGTAACTCGCGTCGTCTTTGCACGTGTGTAATCATGAAGAAAATGAAACCAAAATATTGCCTTTATAGTACATGTACAGTATGTGTACAATACAGTATTTGTACAGTACAGTATGTGTACGGTACAGTATGTATACAGTACAGTATGTGTACATTACAATACGTATACAGTACAGTATGGGTACAGTGCAGTACATGTACAATACAATATAATACATATAAAATACAGTACAGTACATGTAATGAAATAAAATAGGAATTAAACAATTGAACGTCAATCTGCCAATTATGTTAATATTTTTGAAGAACCCCTACCGTCTTCTGCTTTCACTAACTTTTATATGGAAATGATTAACCTAAATTATTCACTTTTTCGTAACCTTTTTTAAATATTCTCTTAAAAAGAATTATCCAGAAAGATGCGGTAGTTCGGAAGTGATTCGCTTACATACATTTAGCAATTTAATTTGAATTATACCTATAGACTGTCACTATCTCTTTAATCACTAAGTAGTAAGTTTGTGTTCCTGAGTTCTGTTCTTTAAGATGTTATTAAAACGTACCAGCCGGATGAAGTATTCTAATTTAGCCATCAGGACCAATCGATACTGATAAAACAATCTATCTATATCTATCTAACAAGGAGCAATCTATCTATAACAGAATTGAAAAGAACGATAAATATTTTATTTCAATTTCATTAAAAACGATAATGTAGTAATTTGTAACAATAAGTGAAATGGCTCCGGGTTCATTTCGTTTTCAAGAAAAATTCCTTCTGTTCTACAACGATTGCCTAAGATAATAAATAGGTGAATAGCTAGGCATAATATAATCCGATGAATACGTAATTCTGTTGAACATGACAGTAATGATATCGCTTCACGTCGTTAATATCCAATATCGATTGACACGATTTGCCTCGAATTCCCAAGTCATCAATATAGGTCTTATTGGATGTAAGCGAAGTAGTCTTAAGTATTTTTATTATTAAAACCAGTTAATACGTTATTTCGTCTGTGTTTTTTACTATCTTAAAAATATATTTTATTTACAGAGAAAAAACAGGGTGTATGTTAAAGTCACACGATAAAAGTGGAACTTTTGTATCAAAGGTAAACATTTTAATCATACTAATATTATAAAGAGGTAAAGTTTGTGAGTTTGTGAGGTTGTAAGGGGTAATCTCAGGAACTGCTCAACCGATTTTGATTCTTTTACCAATAGAAAGCCCCGTGACTTGTGAGGGCTATATATTAACTCGAAAAATTAAAAGACTTTTTTGTGGTAGTCGGATTTGCAAAGTAAGACGGAGAAAAAAACGGTCGAACGAAAACGTTTCTTAGGAACGTTGCCTTAACGATGAGAGATACATGATTGATTCCTAGAGAAAAGTTGTAGAGCCTGGTAATACCTACAAAAAACTCACCGACAGCATATGTCCAACTTTTATAGTTCAGTCACAAAAAGTAGATTTTTTTATTAAAATAATAATATAAATCGTTAAGTGATGTTTATTACTCATATTATCAACAACAATTATGAATTCTCGTCAATATGTAATGATATTGTCAACTAGTTAAAATAAATATAACAAAAAGCCAACATCACGTAGTGTTTCCAGGCAGTCATCCATCCAAGTACTGAACCGCGACTGACGTTGCTTAACTTCGGTGATTTGACGAGTCCCGGTGTTTTCAACACTATACTTGACACAGTGTTTGCCCCCACCACTTTTCGTCACACAAAAAGGTGGCCGATCAGAATTTGAAAGCCCTCGTAAAAGAAGTTTTATTTAAAAAACATAAAAGAAAATACCTAACTGAATATTAATTTGTCAATTCTGTCAATATTTTTGAAGATATGTCAATTTTCAAATCAATTGCCCAATTTTTGTAAACTGATTAGAACTGATTCAGAATAGATGTATCTATTCGGCTAATGCTTTTTTGGAATGTTTGTAATTATCAGGACAAGGTTTGTATTAGAAAATATATTTAAAAAATCGTATGGAGATGTGATAATATCGGTTCACAATCGACGGAGATATCGATTAACATACAAAAAAAACATACAACCGAACGTAGTAACCTCCTTTTTCGAAGACGGTTAAGAAAATACCAAAAAGTGAATTAGAAAGAAGACAATAAGTAGATCTTTAAAAAAATATTATCAAAATCAATGTATTGATGTACGGTTGCCATTTTATTTCAATACATTACAATACAAAGAGAAGATTTGGTCTGAGTTTCTTTGTTAGTATAGGACACTAAACGTAAAGGAAACTTATTTACATTGAATAATTTAATTTAAAAATAGTGTAATAGCAATGTGTTAATATAATATATAGTGTTGAACTGTACGCTAGTCAAACGTCGCTGGAAAATATCCCTCGAGCCCGGTCCTACCCGTTCAACAGATACGCAGGTAAACTCATTTTCGACGCTGTAACTGGGAAACTTTGTCCCATTGTCTAAAACCCGTACAATTCGGCATAAAGTCACATGTTCACAGATATTATTTTAATTAAACTTCGAAAAGCATAAATTACTTCGCTTTAAAAGTTATGGGAAGGAAATCGGAAAATGTTGGCAGGTTTCAATAGCATCCGTATTTAACTTATATCTTTCTTCGCCAAGATAAACGTCAATTGGAAAATTACATAAACTTTATAAAAGTTTCGCTTTGATTGATTGCTATTTTGGTTGGAATAGAGAGTTGAGTTGGAATAGAGGTATCAATAAAACATTAGTTGATAGATAAATGTTTACCTTGGCTTGTAGGATGCGATTACTGAGAAAATCTCTCGATATGGGTTAGCGTTGTATTTATCATGTAAAATAAATTAGATAAAAATATATAAGTAATGAAATATATAAATAATCAATATTGCAAATGAAATCTATAAGTTAAAATATGAACTTTAACAACAAGATTATGACAATAAATGGAAAAATCTTCCTTTCAGAATATGGTGGTTTTAAGTTGGTGGAGCCACGCTGTAGCTATTACTAGTTTCAGCATGAATGGGTTGACCCGCCCGGGGTTGTACCACCCTCTCACAGAAAACCGACGTGATGTAACAGTGCTTGCATTGTTGCGGTTTCTTTCGGTCATGAGAGCGCCGGAGGCCCACCTCCTTTCCCCCTTTCCCTTCCCCTTTCTCTTTTTCCTACCCCTTCCCCATACACAGGCTGGCAACGCACTTGCGACTCCTCTAGTGTTGCTAGTGTCTATGGACGGTGGTGATCACTTAACATTAGGTGACCCATCTGTTCGTTTGCCTCCTTTAGACATTAAAAAAAATGTAAAATATTTTGAAGACTAAAATATCAACATAATATATAAGCCTTTCAAAGATATAGTCTATTCAGTACAAAGTTTTTGTAACATTAATATATGATGTAGAGTTGTTAACTGTTGAAAATTTAATCATTTCCATTAGCATTCATAGTTCTCCAGAAATATGCAAAAGGCATATTTTACATGGACCACTGAGTAACTAATATATTCAGAAATTACACTTTAAAGAGATAATTGTGTTATATTATGTATACTATACGGATGTCAGAGAATTCAATTAATTCATAGGAAGAGGCAGATTTTCTAATTTAGATATCTCATGAGTATTAACTTCAGTGTATTTGTGATCACACGCTTTATTGTGAGAACAATACCCAATTTAAGCAATAGCACTGAGCTTTGGGTCGTTTGCTTTTAACTATATATAATGTGAATAGATAAACATTAAGGCTATTTAATACAAGTTGTTCTATATTAAGTTTCCACTTATATATAATTCATAATAATTCTCTTTAAATATTGTTCGTACAGGGATTTATTCCAATCTTTGGCACGATATATTGATTGTTTTCAGGAACATTGCAGTAGTAGGAAGTAATGTATACATCGTACATATGTAGATTATGCTGTTGTGTTGTCGCCGTTATGCATTCATGTTAATGCTCTCGGAATCGGATATGCAGTATGTCCTATAGCTCTAAATATTTAATGTTGCATTTGAATGCTGCATTAATAGTAATTACTAAAATATTAGTGATCTAATTTTAATATTATACTAATAACTAATACTAATTCATAATGACATATCATTATGAATCTCTTTGAATTACAATACTGCTTACAAATCCAAAACATCTTTGTTTTGGATTCATTATTTGATTCTATTGTGTATCCATTACTTTTTCAAACGATGATACTGGGCATATCACTATTCTTCATATAATTTGGATATTTTGGGTGTAGAGGGTGTCAAATAACGTCTAAGACTTGAGACATCCAAGTCAACCTCACCTGCACGTGGTGCACCCTGCTGAATAACGAACGAGGCAATGGCGAAAGCGGGGTGGTAGGGTTTTACAGCCTGACTGGCTCGCAACCACCATGTATATTACAGTACTAATTTTAGGGTAATTTTTATATCCAGATTCCATCCTGAGTCTGCACTACACACTTCTACCATAGCTTTTGTGAGAATTTTGAAGACACACGATAGCTTTGATTAGCTTCTTCAAAATACAATATTGGCCAGTTTAACGCCACAAGATAATCTCTTGCATACAGTGAACATATTTCCCAAATCATTAAGGGAAAAAGAAAAGGCAATACTTTTATAGGCTCACCAGCCGAAACAACTTTTTGGTACTTTTCAAATATATCGTATCAATTATTATGAAGAGATTATTGTCAGTCATACTTCACTAGGGTAAACAATGATTTAACCATAATGTCACGTCAGTTTCATCGTCAGAGCTGTCCTTAATCCCTTTCTGGAACGTTAATCTTAAGTACTAATTTAATGGTTAAGTAAACCGAGTTGAGCTGAGAGTTATGTACCTATTACAAAATCACTGTCTTTGATCCGTAGTAGCGCTCCTGTTGAATTAAGATTCACTCGAGATTTCATTATTAAACTTATTTTTAATTATTACTATAGCGTCTACATTAAAAAGTTGAATCTTCTTAAGCCAACTCATTACATGGATAAGATATGGTGGTTTATTTAAAAATTAGTAATAATAAAGGTAATTAAGCAATTGATTTAAAAATAGATGGTACACATGCCAAAAGACCGAGAAAAAATATGTTTCAAAATTATAACAGAATGCTATGCTATCAACGGAATGGTAAAAATGGAAGAGGTATATAAGTTAAAGACAATGAAAGTTAGTAGAGCGATTGGGCCAAGAAAAGGAAACAAAATGATAGTGCTACTATCACTAACCGTATTCTACCATCTGTATGATGACGATTGTTCTGAAAAGCTATTTCATTTAACCCCTTCCTCTTCTTTCAACAACCGAACCGCGCGTTTAGCCCCGGTGTCACAGTTTTACGGTAAATTCCATCTGAACAAGAACTAGAAATATCGCAACTTCTTACCTTTGCTGTACCTTGAAGTTGTGGAGTAATCTCCCGGCCCGTGTGTCGTGTCCTTCCTATGACAAAGTTCTTCAAGCGTAACGGGCAGCATGACAGTGGCGAAGTGTGTCCCAGTAGTCGCCGTTGCTTTTGAATTGTACTGTGCTTACCAACAGATATAATGCAATCATTTTGCAGTGCTTCAATAAAAAAGCATGGTAGCGGCTGGAACAAGTCAACGTATTACGTAGCAGGCTTACAACAAAAATAACAAACCTAATGCGTTAAAACTATAGTTTGTATGAACCTATCCTATATTAGCAATAAACAATAATAAAAATGCGTTAACAATCTATTGAAAGACCAATATTCTTTCAATGATTTCGAAGTTAATTGAGAATTCACTAAAAAGGATTTATTTACGTTTAAGTACATTGTATGTAATGTATCCCCACCTAATTTTGCTAAGAATTACCAAATGTTATAGGCAATCTTACTGTCTATACATAGTAAATTCTATTTGCGAATTGCGTATGCAAATGAGATGTCCGCAATGCAGAACAATCGTGGACAGAGGGAGGTGGTCACGTCTATACTGTGCCGATTAAACGAGTCAACGTGTTGACAGAGTTGACTTCACAAACTATTTGATACTCACCGACTACTTGATTTTCAAAAAGAGATTTGTCCAATAACTCCGTTTCGTGTGGACGTGTTTTAAATAAATGGAAAGGGTAACGAAACGAATAAACTAATATATATCTCATTTGAATGTTTCTATATAATAAAAACGTATAATTTTAATAACAAAGATTTACGATAGTTCTTTTTGACGAATAACGTATAAAGGGTACAAAGCGACATACATATATTTCGTCTAACACATAAAGATTTTGGTTTCAGAAGATATTTGCGAATATACTCGATAATTTATTATATTATATATTATTATATAGTGATAGTTATAGATTTATGACTTTTAATATTACATTTTGAATATAAAATTTAATTACATGATATTGAACAAAAAAAGCTATAATTCTAAAAACTTCGATCGAGAATATAGATTTACGAAAATAATGTTTGCTATAAATTTCGTGATAACCGAGATTTATAAGAACATTTATATTCACATGTAATGATGAAAATTCGATTAGAATCTAAAGCCTAGCTAGAGGTTGTGTTATTCAAAGATGACAAAGATTCGTTTCATTATCGGCTTGAATTTCATTTTCCATATATTTTTATATTTACTGTAAACATTTATATTCATACTAGCTTCTACTCGCGACTTCGTCCACGTGGAATATTTACTTTTACATAAAGTACATAAGAAGACATTATTCACATAGTACATAAGAAGACTATTCACATAGTACATAAGAAGAAGACACATTAGACACATATAGTACATAAGAAGACACATTATTCACATAGTACATAAGAAGACATTATTCACATAGTACATAAGAAGACATTATTAAGAAGACACATTATTCACATAGTACATAAGAAGACATTATTCACATAGTACATAAGAAGACAATCAACATTAACCAGGTCGGCTTCGAAAAAGCCCTACCACCACGCTATGGTTACATCACGATGTTATCCTACACCGAAAGCTCCGGTTCAATTGCTAGGATTTGAACCTACATCCATGGACGCGTTGTCCGAACACGCCACCATCGCTTCAACATAACAAAAATTCAAAGTAACACTAGACAACATAATTTTGTAACAAAGAAGATTCTAACCTTACCTATCTTGAAATAATTACCTACATATTTACCTATATTATTAAGTAAAATTAATTAATTTAGTGATACTAGTACAATTATAGTTTTGAAGTAAAACTTCTTGAGGCGCGAGTAGGAGGTAATAATTATCTTGAATAGTAATAAAAATCATACAATAAAATTAATTATGTATATAAGGGCGACGCGACCGTGCTGCCTTTCTGGTTTCAATGTACGTAAGTAACAAATTAAATCAAAGCTTTATTATCTGTAGTACCATTTATCAGCTAATTCGGAACTTAAATAACAAAGGAAATGTTATTAGCAACTCTTTGTTATAAAGTAAATAAAATATAGAAAAGTACACAATTTTTTTAATAAAAACATAAAATGGAATAATAATAAAAATATAAAATAGAATAATTATGTACATATGGGTGCGCGACCATGTTGCCATCTGGTTTCAATGTAAGTAACAAATTAAATCAAAGCTTCAATATCTGTAGTGCCATCTATCAGCTAATTCGGAACTTAAATAACAAGTTTTACTTCAATCGCGTGTGACAATTACACTCATTTATTTTTGTCTGTATGTAGTGACTCAGTTAAAATTTTGTTCCAAAATTGTTTTAATTGACTACCCGCGACTTTGTCTGCATGAAATTTAGCAAGATTTCAACTCATTCTTTATTTTTAATAAGAGAAATAATGATCAGCTTATTGTTTACAATTCGACATTATAATTATTAATAACATTAATGATATAGAGGTCTTCCTAAAAAGATCTTAGATTATAAACGTATTACGTAAAGAGTTCCATAATACAATTTCTTGCGGAACAGACAAGCGTTTATTTTTTGTGTAGTCACAAAATCTTAATT
>MU158756.1:180473-199776 GCA_015888305.1 Antheraea pernyi
CGAATTGTAAACAATAAGCTGATAATTATTTCTCTTATTAAAAATAAAGAATGAGTTGAAATCTTGCTAAATTTCATGCAGACAAAGTCGCGGGTAACAGCTAGTCTAAAATAGAATAACCACAATTACTCTTTATTAGGTTTGCTATCTACCAGTGAAAGTCCCGTGAAAATCGATGTAACCGTTTTGGTGATAGCATTGTGGGCGCAACCACGGTTAACAGCTACTATAAACTAAAATTGCTTGAATTACTTTTTATAAGATCAGCTATCTGCCAGTGAATGTTATGTGAACATCGATCGAACCGTTTTGGATATAGCATTGTGGGCGAAATCAAGATTAACAACTAGTATAAACTAAAATTGCTTAAATTACTTTTTATAAGGTCAGCTATCTGTCAGTGAAAATTTCGTGAAGATCGGTTGAAATGTTTTGGAGATAGCATTGCGAGCGAAGCCACGGTTAACAGCTAGTCTAAATTAAAATAGATTAAATTACTTGAAACAATGTCCGCTATCTGCTGGTGAAAGTTTGGTGAAAATCGGTTCAATCGTTTTGGAGATAGCATTGCAGACGAAACCGAGATTAATATCTAGTCTAATTTAGAGTAGCCTAAGAAACCCGCTGTAATTTCAGCTATGTCTCAGTGAAATTCCTGTCAAAATCGGTATAGCCGTTTCGGAGATTACACGGAACAAACAGACAGACAGACCGACAAAAATTTTAAAAATTGCATTTTTGTTATCAGAAGCGTGTATACTTTCATACCCAATCAGTCAACAATTTTTATTTTGATATTACTTACAGACACTTCATTTTTATTATATGTATAGATATAGATATTTATTTAACAACGATATCGATTTATAACAATTATACGGTCGAAATCGAATACAAAAAATGTTTACGATATCTCAAAATATATTTTCACTAGAATCCACCGTCCTTACCCACTGGGGAGCGGTCACACTATCAACAGCCCTTAGATAAGGAATACTAACCGTTAGCCGTGGACCGTAGTAACGTAATAAAACTATAAATATGGCTGACAACTCTATACTAAAAGTAAATTCTATTTTCCCCTTAAATACAATTTATAAAAACACTGAGAGTTAATTTAGAAACATTTTTTATATTGTGTGACTTGAAAGAAATCGTATATTATAATTCCTCTATAGGAATATTTAGTACATCAAACATTATACGTTGAAGGGCCTGATTATATAGAACCTAACTCAAGTCTGGATATTTACGGGTAAAAGAAAATTCGTGCGAAAATTGGAGAGAATATTTCTCGGTGAAACCGAATGGCCATATTTTATGTTTTAGAATGAACAAACGCTCTGATACAGATAGTGTGTAAATAACGAAAAATACGACATTAATAATACACGAGTAAACCATTTCAAAGGGTTATTTTATGTTAAGATGAAAGTAACAGACGTATGAGTATAAATAATTGATCAATCGCGTAATTTTCCACTTGTTAATCGACGGTCGTGTTTATTTCCAAACACAAATTAATTCAAATGTGTATCTAAGCAATGTTCATGCTATTATCGTTCTACATGGGTGAAATATTCATAACTAGCTTTTAACCGCGGTTTCTCTCGTATTAATATAGTTTGCATCTATCTCTCAGCAACAGTATTTTTTCTCTATGAAAGGTTACCTATGTCTTTTCCTGTATATCATATAATGTATATTCATATAATTTGTAGTCCGATAAAACTATAAAGCTCTTAACAGTGTAATCAGGTCTAACAAAATCTCGTGAAAAAAAAAGTAGCAGTAATAGTAATAAACTACGTTTCAATCATTTTTAGAAATGTCTGTCTGTCTGTTTGTATGACCACGCATCACTGCTAAAGTACTGGGTTCACAATAAAACCACATGAAACCAAATCGTAAAGAATATCTTCGAGAATAACTTAGCCTTTGTTTCGTTAAAATCGGTCTACTCTATCAAAAGTTATTGGAATTTTAATGACGACGCGGCGTAAGTACGAGTACATAAGTAAATGGACTTAATACATTCAGATGACTTTATTAATCTCTGTTTACATAAGGTTCCACGCAGAAGAAGTTGCGGGCTCAGCTAGTCATATAATAAATAACGGGACGAAGTCTGTACATTGAATACAAAAAAAAGTGTGTGTGTACTTATTTACACACGTTAGAAGTTATACTTCTTTGGCGTAACAAGATAAAAATATTTTCAAAATTTTTATCTTTCGCCTTATTCTACGTTTGTAGAAAAAACGAAACTAAAAATAGAAAAAAGGTATTTAATACATTGAAAGTTTTAATACAAAGAAATACAAACAACAAATACAAAGAAACAAAATGTTGACTATAGCTAACTTCAGGGTGTCGGTTTTTCGTGACGGTGTGCGCGCGCATCGTAAAAATGTACTCTCATTATTTTCCCCTTACGTGCCAAAAGAAGTATAACTTCAAAAACTCTGGTGGCGCCTAGAACAATAGCAGGACACATTTCCATAATTTAAAAAAATGTTGTCTGTCTGTCTGTTGTTTGTATGGGATTCACGCAAAAACTACTATATTGGTATAACAAATAAGACATGTTTTACATATATAACATATTCGTATACATGTATATCTTACTTATAAGAAGACACAAAGGAGAAGGTTTATTATAGGGTGGTTCCTATGTCCTAGGTGGTGAACCTTGATGTCTGGAATTAACACCTCTCACTGTGCATCCGTCAAAAATGAACGTAGCTATGTTTTTCGATATGTATAATTAGATGCCACAGCATGTGTCTCCGAGAATAAAATCACTCACAAAGGGCGAGGCCAATTAAATCGCCGACGTCGAGTTTTAATACACCTTACAATTCTATCATTTGATTAATCACTGTGTTTATAATAGAAATTTCACGCGAATATATATATATAATATAATATAATATAATGTATACTAATAACGCGTGGAGGTATATCTATGTACATATATGCATAGTGTATATATAGCTAATGGGAAACGTTCGGTGACGATGACGCGAGTACCATGATTCTTATTCACCCAAATAAGTGTTCAAAGCGTTAAAAGAAGTTTTCACTTCAAAAACTAACTTTGCTCCATGAATATGTAAAGTAGAAGTCGACGATGCAGCGCACTTGATTGGTAAATTATTGGCTTTTCTAAGAATGCACACCCGAGCACTCGTATGCTTACGGCAACGCAATTTAGTGTGAAGGATTTTGTTAAGCCGTAGTAGTGCACTTCTTAGTAGGCCATTCTGCGTAAACTAGAAGTCACGTGGTTGAACTTACCCAAGGGTATTGCGTAACAGGAACCTATCAAACTCTTATTAATGTTGATAAATCAATTAATAATTAACGAACAGTTAAAGTATACATTACTTACAAGTAACAATTCACTAATTGAAATCTCAACGATCTATATATATATATATATATAGTAATAATTGTTGCAGGTCACTAGGGAATAAGTAATAAAATACATTTCAATCAATTTTAGAACTGTTTGTTTTTATGGACACGGATCAATGTTCATGCGTTCTGCGTAAAATCGGTTCGGTCTATCAAAAATTATTGTACTTTAAATGACGACGCGACTTAAGTACGAGAGAAAAGTAAATAAGTAAATGGACATAATAGATTCAGATCACTTAATTAATCGCTGTTTTTTTTTACATAAGATTTCAAGCGAACGTAGTCGGTAGCCCAGATGGTTAATCATATTGTGTATACAAAATTTCAAGATAACAAGTTGAGGCTTTCCGTACGGCATGAAGGCGTTACAAACAAATAAATTCACATATACATCTTGGTTATTATTAATGATTATGGGATTATTACGAGTTCTATTTTAATAATAATGTAACAAAAAATATGACGTTAAATTATTAGACAAGAACAAGGGAGTCAAAGTTGTTACATTGGAGAAACCATATATATTCGTATTATTTAAATTAAAAATAAACAATAGGTATACTTAATGAAATTTGCAATACATTCACGCATTCGGCATACATAAATAAAATGTTTAACGTAATCTGTTTATATTATAATAGGTAACTTCTAAAAAATAATGAATGAATGAAATAATAATATATAAAATAAATATTTATTTTTTATAGGTGGTAGAGCCACGTTGAAGCTATTACTGTTTTCAGCATGAATGGGTTGGCTCGCCTGAGTGAGTGCTCGTCAGTGAGTGCGCCGGATCTCCCCTTAGCCTTCCCACTTCCCTTCCGTTTCCGTCCCCAATACAGGCTGGCAACGCACTTGCGACTACCCTGGTGTTGCAAGTGTCTATGGACGGTGGTGATCACTTAAAATCAGGTGACCCACCTGTTCATTTGCCTTCTATAATATAAAAAAAAACATATATGAAGAGTTAGTTCTAATCGAATTAAACAATGCCGTCATCATATGTATTTAGATTTTCAATTTGGTCCCATAAATACATACTGTTAAGAAGATCAAACAATCAATATTTACTTTGAAAATTATGCATGTTGCGTATTGAAATATTTCTTACAAAAATATACTTTAACAACATTTACATCTGAATCTAAATACAAACATAAATTTGAATTAACTATATTTCAAAAGGCATTTAAATCATTATAACATCCAACAGTCTGTGATTAAAAAAAACTAGAAACCAGGAATATATAAATATTAGTCATACATACATTTGTAATTACAATAAAAAAAATACCTTAGTAGATACTACAAAGTAGGAAAGTGCTTATGCCCATATATATTTTTATGCAATACATTGAAATAAATGTTTTCCATTTCTTTAACAGAACTGTTACCCAAACTTAAGCAATAATCGAATCTAAGCGTTTTATAGTTTATATCACGCGTTCAATCACTATAAAGATGTTGATTGGAAAACCGAATGTCCGGAAGCTGTGACCCGGAAACAATAAAAACTTTACGGGCGTTCCCAACCCAAAATCTACACTGCCTAAAGGTACCATTGCAGAAGTCACTTTTATTTAAAAATCAACATTTAGAAAATATGTTGATATATAATTATTTACGTATATCTAATAACCACGACATCGTTAGCTTGCTTTTCAATTTAATATAATAAATTATATGGAACAGACTTTGTTAAAAACATTTGCGAACCACCAGTTTGTAAAATGGTTGTGTTACTACAAAAAGCAGAAGAGCACTCAACTACTTATCAAAGCAATATAGGAATGCATAGGGGACAGATAAATATAAATTAATTCACCTATTTATATCGTAAAGAGTCTTTGAATTCTTCAGAACGGCCAGTGTTATAGAACGTCCACGATACATCGAGCATATCCGATCTTAGAATATACCACAAATTATTTTTCTGAAAATGGTACGTTAATTTGTTCAACATTAATTGCCATTCATATACCTCAATTATGTTACGTGAGACCCGTTACTTTCATTACATATTATAAACCAAAGTCCTATGCCACGTCTGTTCGCGGTAAACTTAAAAACTACTGAACGGTATTTCGTATGATTTTTCACGAGTAGTTAAAGGGATGCACAGGAAGGTTTAGATATATAATTTGTCAAGGTATTTTTATTATGAGGGTGAGACAACGTCCGTCGGACCTAATTTAAAATAATGAACAATATTTATTCAAAGATCTGATTACCTAAGTAATGCATAAGTAGGTAATGTATGTGTACACAAAACAAAATAAAAGATTAAATAAAGGGTACATACTCACTATTAGTTAGATTTCCTATTGAAATATTGCCTTTCTCAGGAATCTAGAATGTTCCATCCCATTACTGTCTTTACACAATACGAAGACTGCGGTACAATTTCAATTAACAGACTAAGACATATTTTTCTTCTACACAATGATAATTAGCTTACAAGAAACAGTGAATAATTGGCAAAGGGATGTGGATTACGATTTTTTTCTATAACTGTATTGAGCTAAATTATAGATTAATGTATTTAAATTACATTTGAATTTAATTACATTAACTTAAATGTAAATAAATTACATTTTATTAAAGCTGATAACATTTTAGAAATATTCTTATAAGAGATATAACTTTTTTTTTTATTGTAGCACGGCAAAATTACTGCACTGTGCCTAATGGTAAGCACAGTACAATCCAAAAACAATGGCGACTACCGAGTGACACAGTATCCAGGGCCAGTCGCCGCTGTCATGTCGGCCTGCGAAAGGCTGAATATGCACAAGCTGATCCCGAAACGCGACCCGCAGAAGCGAATCACTATGACGGGCTTTTTCGCCATATACATGGTGGTTGCGACCCAGTCGGGCTGTAAAACCCTACCACTCCGCTTTCGCCATTGCCTCTTCCGTTATTTAGCAGGGTGCACCACGTGCAGATAAGGTTGGTTTGGATGTCTCAAGTCTTCGATGTATATGTAGGAAAAACAGAATATACATTTCTCGACGTTCCATATTACCAATCAAAATTAAAAATCAACGTCTTGGGGTGGTCATCTATCAGGAAGTCCTTTGTTCAAAAGGCGAACACTAATAGCTGCTATTATTATTTTTAAGTCTTTATTAAAGACCACAATTATTAAATATAAATAATTAAAGATAAACTATCGAGTATGAAAGTGGGTGAATTATTATTGTTAAAGATCATAAGGTTTAAAGTTAAAGAAGAATATTAAAGTTATCAGCTGTTAATTGAACCAGATTTTTTCAATAGGGGATTTTCCATTCGGACAGAATGTTGGGAACCGTGTCGATGTCTAACCACAAGGAGCTCTGGATACAATAATTCCATTTAATACATACATACAACTTAAAATAAAAACAACATACAGATCTTGGTAAGTGTATATTGATAGAGATTAATTGCTTCGCAGATTTGTTTATTATGTGAAATTTATTGAGAGACATCAGACACTATAATTAAAGTCATTCGATAGTTATTCGTTGATAGAGTAAGTCGTAAATATACATTCCATATTTTACAATCTTTATAAACATTTTGTTGAATTGTCCTTTATATAGTGGTTACTTGCCCGTTCCTTATCTATAGCAACCCGTCGGCATCTGTTGTCCCTTTTTACGACCAGATTACGTGAAGATTAAGTAAAAAGCAAAATTCTATAGCCATCTTTATCGTAGAGGTTTTCTGTTAACGGCAATTCGTAAATATTGGTCTATCGCCAGTTCTGAAAACATCTATTATATAAAACTTTTTATATTATTGAATTGTAGAAACATTTTCTTTAAGTACGTATTGGATTATATGATACCCTATATTCTATTCTTTACCTTAACGGTTTATCGGTATCTTAACTCTGCCCTCCCAATATATTCTTGATAATTTAATGTCCGCAAAAACTTGGGTATGCTGGATCTAGTAAAAGATCAGCATAATTTAAATCCTAGAAACAGCAACAAATTGGCCATTCTATCACTCACTATGTCCAAACACGGTTGTTTAGGTAATAATGTTAGGTTTTATAACAAAGTCCCAAAACACATTACCGATTTGCCGGATAGTGAGTTCAAGAACCATGTCAAGCGGGTTTTAATATCTAAGGGCTATTATTATAGGGTAGATCAATATGTGAACGATTGTGACATCTGGAAATGACGCCCCTGTGCATCAACTAATAACAAATGTAACTATTTATGTTTTGTAAAAATATATAACGCGAAAAGATAAACCAGATCGAATTTCTGGCCGGTTCTTCTCGATGACTGGGTTGTTTTCCAAACCGGTGGTAGTTTGAACGAATGAATCATTCATGAATGATTCATTCTCAGTGCCTAAATTAAATAAAGGATATTTTTATTTTGACCTTTTATAACGTCTATGTAAAATAAAGGTGTGACAATTAAGTAATGAGACTGATTTTATTGGCGCGCTTGTGGTGGTAAACCTGCGACCTTGAAATTCCCTTCCCCTCCCCCGGCATCCTTCCCCTCTCCATTGTTATATTTACCATTGCTCTAGCTTTTTAGTTCGCCTGCTGTGTCGTGTTGAGTAGACATGTGTTGGTGGTGCTCGTCACGAAAATGGAGAAACGAAATCAAGAGCAACGCGTCGCGATAAAATTTTGCGCCAGATTGGGCGAATCAGCTTCGGAAACGTATGCTTAAATTTTAAAAGTGCATGGTGATAGTGCTCATACTCGTGCCCAGGTGTTTCGATGGCATAAAGAGTTTAAGGAGGGACGTGAAAGCGTGGAAAACGAGGTGCGGAACGGGAGACCAGTCGAGGTGCGGACTGACGCGAATGCACAGCGTGTGCGCACCCTAATCCGTGAAGATCGACGTTTAACAGTTCGAATGTTGGCCGCGGAACTGGGTATGAATCGTGAAACAGTCAAACAAATATTAACCGACGATTTTGGGATGAAAAAGTTGTGTGCGAAGATGGTTCCAAAGAACCTTTCTGAGGAGCAAAAGCAGCATCGAATGACCGTCGCAGAAGACTATTTGGAACAAATGGAAAACGATCCCACGCTGCTTGACCCAGTTATTACAGGCGATAAGAGCTGTTTTTCAAAAGAATTTGTTTCATCGGGGCAAACCGTAAATCAAGTCTACTATCGCCAATTATTCGAAAGATTGCGAAAACGAGTCAACAAGGTGCACCCAGACATCACTCGTAGCTGGATCCTTCATCACGGCGTGTCTCAGTATTTGGCCTCTAAAGGGGTCGCCGCGTTGCAACAGCCGCCTTATTCGCCTGATATGTCACCCTGTGACTTTTTTTTGGTCCCTAGAACAAAATCGGTGGTCAAAGGAATCCATTTTGAGTCGGTTACGGACATCCAGGCGGCCGTGACGAGGGTACTCGCGGACATCCCAGTCGAAGCGTTCCAGAAATGTTACGAAGCATGGAAAACGAACTGGAATCGTTGAATAGCTGCCCAAAGGGACTACTTTGAAGGGTATGGCAGAGTTGTAGAATAATTTTTAAATATACGGTTTTTATGGAATCAATCTCATTACTTAATTGTCACACCTTGTATCATGATGATCGGGTGAGTAGTTTAGGTGTGATTGCGAAACAGACAAAGAAAAAAAATCACATTCGTATTTATATAATATTAGTTAAGATATTGTTCTCCTTGTTTCATCACAGTAGTTTATGCGAGTTTTCTCATCATAACTCATATCTCGCTTTACTTAAACAGTAGAGTTTCACTAATCCGGCACTGTTCAAAACCAAGTGTCGGGTTTCTGGAATGTCCGGATTATTAGATTGTATAGAAAATCTCTATAGAATTCTTGAAGGTTATAATAATATGGATGTGATTGATATATAGATGATACATACTTTGACAAGAATTACAAGTAAGAGAAATGTAATGGAATTATCCTCCTTTTGTAAAGCTTGATTATCCAAAATATATAAAAGGGAATTTTTATATTACTATATTACATTAGTGGATACTGATTAAAGGGGCTCTAAATTACGCACGGCTAAAAGAATTCCTTTGTAGTTAATATAATAAAGAATAAAGTACCTTTTTGATCACTGTTGGTCGTGCTTGAAACGGAACGAACGGAATCGAATGATCGATAGAGGCATAAAAGCTATTTTATGTATTTATTACTTGTCATTTTTATATTTATTATATTTAAAAGGTCCCCTCTTAGGACAGAGATTCATGTCACGTATAAATCCGCAGAGAATTCGTGACTCTAACTTCGTTATATATTTTTTTCGGAGCTGTATACTATTAGGTCATTACAAAAAATTGCTCGGGAACCTTGGCGTGCCCTCGATTCGCTTTCGCTACGATTGAACGACGGCCCCACGTCACTTGTGAATGAAAATACCTTTATAATTCAAATTGGAATTTATACCTATATTAAAAGATTAGTTATTCGTAATATAAATAACGAAGTGTACAGATTTTTATCGATACTAGCTCTTTTATATCGTAGGAGGCAAACAACAATCGTTTCACCTGATGTTAAGTGATCACCGCCGTCCATAGACACTAGAAACACCAGTGGAATCGAACGTGCGTTGCCAGCCTGTGTTAGAGGGAAGGAGGGAGTAGGATGGGGAAGAGAAGAGGGCAAGAGGTGGGACACTGACTCACTGACAGAAAGAAACGCAAAAATGAAAACACTATTTATTACTTCACAACGGTTTTTTTGTGAGAGGGTGGTACTACCCCGAGCGAGCCGACCCATTCATGCTGAAGCCAGTAATAACTTCAGCGTGGCTCAACCACCTTTTTTTTATTTATATACGTGGGGAAATCCTTTATACGCCACCCTCTTGCGGGAGAGATTGGGTTACGCCCGACTAGCACGGACTAAAACCCCACGGTGTACCGTCCGCCGCATGGTAAGGGCGGTCAGGGATCGAACCTGCTGTCTTCCTGAGAATCCGCCCCTGCGGCAACCTAGCGATTGAAGGCCAGGCTTCGTCCCACTATAGAGAGACTACTGGGTATTCAACCAGTCGTCTCCCCTCGTCAGCCTCACCTGTGCAATGAGGAGATGGGCCCCCGACCCATCCCCTCAGGCTCGCCTTGGTTATGGGAGGGGGCGAGCGTTCCGGCTCCCCCTCCTTCCTGTTCTCCTTTAGCGAAGAAGACCACTTCGCGGATCTTCCTCGCGTGCCCTCTCTGCCGCCTCCTTCTGCGAGATGACTTCCACGCAGGAGGAGGCCACAGCAGTCCACACGTTCTCGCTGCCTACAAACTAGCTGACCGGACCCCGCATTGCTGTGGCTCAGTTATATTTCATGTTGTATTAAAATTATGAAAAAGTATTTGCTATTATGGGGTAATGTGAAAAAAAGGTTACGTAGTAAATACATTACAGAACACACGCACTATAAACTAAACTGGAATTGAAAAACAAATTCAAAATTAAAACGTAGCGCCATCTATAACTTATCTATAACAGTCGCTCCAACAGTTTTCTGTCAATAAACTAATTTAAAGCGCCCTCTGTTCGAGACTGATGAAATAATAACAATAAACAACATTGACGATTCCCTAATTTGTAATTAAAAAGTATTGAGGCCATTAATCCAAATATGTATAAATTATACTATCTCTCAAGTTGAACCAAATTATACATCAATGCCAACTTTCATGAATATCGGTTGAGTAGTTTCGGACTTCATCGTGGACAAACATCATGACAATGGATTTTTATATATCTATACTAATATTATAAAGAGGTAAATTTTGTGAGTTTGCGACGTTGTGAGGTTGTGGGTGGTAATCTCAGGAACTACTGAACCGATTTAATAATAATTTAAATATGTATTACACTAAACCCGTATAGTGTCGATTAGTCAGGAATGGCAATAAACACTTCGTAGATACTGTCACTATTTATTTGGCCAGAGCTTCGCCTTACAATACTTGGTATATATTAAGAATGCCTAGATATCACAGACATCTTGCCTTTTAACCTTTTAAAGGCCGATCTATGTAAGTCAAAGCGATTACCATTTACACATAATTCCGCAAAATAATTTAAGTAACACAAAAATAATAAAGTATGAACAAATTAATGTTATTTAAGCTATACGACAATTTATACTAATATTATAAAGAGGTAGAGTTTGTGAGTTTGTGAAGTTGTAAGGGGTAATCTCAGGAACTACTGGTCCGATTTGGAAAATTCTTTCAGTGTTATATAGCTCATTTATCAGGGAAGGTTATAGGCTATATCTTCACGCTAAGACACATAGGAGCGGAGCAGCAATGAAGAATGTTGCAAAATCGGGGTATTTTTTTCCTTTTCAGAGCTTCCGCTGCGTTTTAGCGAAAAATAACCATTCCACGCTTACGTATTACCGCCCAACGAAGTGGGCACGGGTCGGCTAGTTTTATATAATTATCTTTATTTATGTATCACGAATATGTTTACGAATCTGTTTCGACATAGAGATCAGCGACATCTAGCCTTTCATGGCCGAACTATGAAGTCAAAGAATATACTATTTATTATTCATAATGATCAAACTAATGATTCCATTCTATATAATGATATTCTTATTTACGTCTTATTAAAATCTATATAATAATAATTTTTCTCATTTATGTATCTTTATGGTGGCGCTAGTTTCAACGTGTCTCTTAATATGGTGGGCTAGTATCAATGTGTATCTCTAATATGATGGCGCTAGTGTCAATGTATATTTATAATATGGTGGCGCTAATATCAATGTTCCGGTCGTGTTGTAGTCTCGTCTCTTGAATGTGATGCAGCGGCACCGGAGGTGGGTGGTAACATATGTTACCAATAGAAAGCCACGTTATTTGTGAGTGTCATATATCATCACGCTAAGGCCAATAGGAGCGGAGCAACAATGAAAAATGTTTTAAAATCGGACCTTTTTTTTTCCATTTTAGAGTTTCGCAAGGCGCGGGCTAAAGCTATTAACTAATTATATTATCTAAACTATTATTATAAAGAGGTAAAGTTTGTGAGGTCGCAGGGGGTAATATCTGGGGAGTCGGAGAAAAATGGTCGAACAAAAACGTTTCTTACGAACGCTGCCTTAACTATGAGAGATATATTATTGAGTTCTAGAGAAAAGTTGTAGCTTGATAATGCCTATTACCTCCCAACGAATTGGGCACGGGTCGGCTAGTTTAATTAATATGTTATTTCGTTAACTAGTATCATGACAATGATTTTTTATATATTTAAATATGCTATTTTTGAAATAACATATTATGCGTTTACGAGAACATTTCAATGTAATTAGTGGTTAGAAAGATAGTAACAAGAGAGGGACGTAACAAATATTAATTGAGTTCCTCTTTCCAACTTTGTTCCGAAGATAAACCATCTCGACGGTTCCACGGCTAGCCGAGAAGTAGCGTGTATTATTTACAACCAGCTTTTTCTCGCTGCTTCGCTCGTATTAACATAGATTTTCTTTTCGGGGTATTAAACTTTCATCGGGGATATCACAGGTCACTTTTTGTATATACACTATAGTAACATGTGCCACTTGTTTATGTTAGTAGGCCCAATCGTTATGTCGGATGACCATTTAAAAGATATTTTCCAATCCCTAGGGAACAGTACGCGTTTTACCAATGTAATGTACCCTATGACCGTTTTTGAACCCATGTCAAAGTTTATACGAATATATCATATTATATAGAGTAGTGAATGCGTGAAAGCAAATTAAACAAACCGACAAACTCACATTCGCGTTTATAACATTCGTTAGAATTAATGTTATGATATAAAACAACAGATTATCAGATAAACCTTCTACCCAACTTCAATAAATAACTATTTTACTGAGTATCCAAAGTTTACCAGAGACTATTTAAATGTATTATATAAGAAAGAAAACATGACAACATCGTAAATATCAAATTGCAAGATTATTTTATTACATAAAAGGCTCTTAACGATAAGACTTCATTTCGTGTAGTATAAACTTCTACTAGGTACTTTAATATCAAGATCGGATACTGTATATACAGTTAATCAAGTAAATATATTTTACTCTTGAGTTTATAGAATTTTTCTATTCAACAGTTATTGAGATTTAAAAAAACACTTTCACACGTTCCTATTTTATGCAAATTTATTTATAGACAATTTAAATCAAAATTATATATAGCTAGTTGTCTTATGGACCTTAGAAACAATGACACATTTCATATGCTTGCGTAACAAAAATTATACAAGTACATACTGTAATACTGATCTAAAATGATTTTGAAATATCGTTACAATGGAATGAAGAACTTGAAACAAAAAAAAACATCCTTACTAATATAATAAATATGTTTATTAGTTTGTTTATTATGCTTTCACTCATTAACTACACAACCAATTATCGTGAAATTTATGTATTTAGAATTTCATCCAGAAAAAGGAAAGTTCCCAAGGACAGGTCAAATTTACATTTTTTTTTATGTCGTAGGTGGCAAACGAACTGGGGGGTCACCTGATGTTAAGTGACCACCACCGTCCATGGACACTAACAACACCAGAGGAGTCGCAAGTGCGTTGCCACCCTTCGGGGGGAAGGGTTAGGGGAGGGAGAGGGAGAGAAGAGAGGAGGGGGGAGGGGAAGTGGGCCTCCGGCGCTCTCACTGACCGAACGAAACGCAACAATGCAAGCACTGTTATTTCACGTCGTTCTGTGAGAGGGTGGTACTACCCCGGGTGAGCCGACTCATTCATGCTGAAACCAGTAATAGTCTCAGCGTGACTCTACCACCATTACACATAAACGCAAGCGAAGTCACGGGCGAATACTAGCTACATATAATTTTATTGCAAAATTAATTAATAAAGCCTCGTTTTGACACTACTACATCGGATTTCGATACGGAACTTTTTGTACGAGTAAGGTAATTCAACCTTGTACGGGCGACCATAGCGCAATACGTATACATTCTACATATATATCTATTGTGAAGTAAATGCGCAATGGCATCAACCCGATTACAAAAGTAACTTAAACGTATACTTATTACTTCGGAACTTTAACTCGACTTCTTTCTTTGACCTGACTAACGTTATTTGTCTGTCGGGCCTTTACAGCTTCACCGGGCTATGGAGCTGGAGTTTAATGCCCGGTTTCTGATGTATTTTAGATGTAGTTTATCTGTTCAATAACGTTATTGGTTCGATAACTTGTCACATTGCGTTTCTGAACACACAATCATACGATAAATGTCAGTAAAACTCAACGGGCCATTTGACAGTTTATCTTATGGATAACTTTGTTGAGTCAATAATTATTTGTAGTTTAACCAAGTATCTCAGAAACCGCCCATAAGTCACTCAGACGAATGATATGTACTAACGAGTTTTACTTCGCAAATACCGTGGACTTGGATCGAGCTAATCTACCCACACATTACACGTGGGTGAGACACATATGTGAACCTTTATATGCACCACACGAATGTGTATGTAACATGTATTTGAGATATAGGCATATCTTGGGCTAAGACTAACTTGAAATTTTGTTGATTTATAAATACTTATTAAATTAGAATACTTCTAACAAATTAACATATTTGTTGTTAGGTATCGCGATATATACCTACTTAACTATTTTTGAAACATTCAAGCCACTTCAGTTGAATGCTATCTCACTTTTATGTATATTGAGAATGGCATACTTGTCCATATAGTTCGATGTTTATTTCATTTATAATGGTGTTCAGGTGTTATCAACTAAATCGATATAAAAAATAGTGACGTCCTTCAATCGAAAGTAGTTGTAAAATCGGACGTATTATTGTTTGTCATTAATGTACATATATCCATTTTCTCCTTTTCCAATTTGTGCAATGATAATAATTCCTTAATAAAACGCTTAATTTAATATACGACAGTACGATTAAAAAAATTTGAACGTAAAATAAATGGTTAGAAAATATTAGGAAATTAAATATCATAACAATTTTATCTACATTGACACTAGTGATTCGAACTATAGACGGAGTTGAAATTATAACATGTTATATATTACATTATTTTGTACCACATCGTGAAAATTTACAAAAAAATATTTGATTATACATAACTAGCGGACCCGGCGGACATTGTCCTGTCCTGATAATAAAAAGAAAATGTAGACAAATTATATACTAAAATCTCCCTCGTGAATCACTCTATCTACTGGTGAAACCGGATGAAAATACGTTTCGTAGTTTCTGAGTTTATCGCGAACAGACAGGCAGACGGTTGGTGGTAGAGCCACGCTGAAGCTATTACTGGTTTCAGCATGAATGAGTCGGCGCGCCCGGGGTACTACCACCCGACCCACAGAAACACCGACGTGAAGTAACAGTGCTTGCATTGTTGCGTTTCGTTCGGTCAGTGAGAGCGCCGGAGGCCCACCTACCCTCTCCTCTCCCCTCTCCCTCCCCTTCCCTCAAACACAGCCTGGCAACGAACTTTCGACTCCCCAGATGTTGACAGTTTTTTTTTTAATAACGTGGGGAAATCTCTTATGGATACACCACCCTCTCGGGGAGAGGATGAGTTATGTCCGATTCGCGCGGACTAAAACCCCACGGTGTACAATTCGACCGTATTGTTGGGGCGGCAAGGGATCGATCTACGCTATTCCCCTTGGATAGCCGCCTCAACGGTCAGCCCTGCGGAAGATTGTCGCCGGGCTCCATCCTAATAGGGAGAAAGACTGGGTACACACCAGCTGCCTCCCCTCGTCTACCGGACCTGTGCAATGAGGAGATGGGCCCACCGGCCAATCCCCTCAAATCCGGCTACGGTGGAGGGAGGAGAAGGGCATATCATCGACTCCTCCCTCCGGTCCTCCGTTGTCGGAGAGGGCCACTCTGGTGTTGTTAGTGTCTATGGACGGTGGTTATCACTTAACATCAGGTGACCCACAAGTTCGATTGCCAGTTATGATATAAAAAAGATAAGAAGAACAAATAATGACTATAACAAAACTACTCTGAATTTGAGTGTACTGCAATAGAGTATAAAAACAATATTAAGATTTTAAAAATCCATACGAGAATATTGTAATACTAGTTAAAGTATGACATCATCAAATGTTTACAACTAGAAACATACAAAACCAAAAAGGAAATACATAGATCTCAATATTGATATGCACGAGAATGTTGTCCGCTGCAAACAAACAGTGAGAACTTTGAACAATGGCCAAGATTATATTCGTAGAAATAAATGAATTGTAATCATGTTTATCGTAATAATGAATGGAATGCAAGGAGTTTTGTTTACAAATTTAAGAATTAAATATGATAACAGTTTCATTTCCTTAGATGTAAGGACTTGTGGACCATTCTTAAAACATGTCGTAATATGAGGTGCTATCGTCTGATAAGTATTTCCATGTTTACTCATATCATACTTATGGTGGTCGGCATTTGCCTTATAAAGATGTGTTTAAAAGGCATTTGAACGCTTGCAGTGTTGATCATACGTGTTGGGAGGATTTTATTGTAGCACGGCAAAATGGCAGCACTATGCCTTATGGTAAGGACAGTACAATCCAAAAACAATGGCGACCACCGAGAGAGAAACTATCCAACGCCGGTCGCCGTAAAACTGGATATGCGCAGGCTGATCCCGAAACGCGACCCGCAGAAGCAAATCACTATGACGGGCTTTTTCGCCATATACATGGTGGTTGCGGCCCAGTCAAGCTGTAAAACCCTACCACCCCGCTTCTGACATTGCCTCGTTCGTTAATCAGCAGGGTGCACCACGTGCAGGTGAGGTTGGCTTGGATGTCTCAAGTACTGTGCTTACCATCAGGCACAGTACAGTCATTTTGCCGAGCGACAATAAAAATAAAGTTACGACAAAGTCTTTGAACAAACGAAGCGTTGATGGCTTAATTAGTGGTTCGAATCCTAGCAACTGAGTCGGAACGTTCAGTGAAGGGAAACATTGTAATGAAACTAGAGCATTATGACAGGCCTTTTTAAAGATCCGCCTGGCTAGCTACCACCCTTAGGTTGACAAATCTGTCCTTAAGCACCTGTTGGTGTTTACCCAAAGCTGTAGTTAAAAGCCGACCTCCTCTAGATTAAACGTGCTTACCATATTAGACCTCTTCGTCATTTAATATTAGACGAGATTGTGGTTCAACGCTAAAACCAATATAGTATCAAAGTGTTCATTCATTTGGCAGTTCTTGTGAAATATCCAAAACGGGAACAAGCGTTATTGCATTCACCTTATATAATACGCATTAAATAACAGTTAAAATGCTACAAAACAGATGCTATAAGAATTAATAAACTGGTTACTATGTCATGGTTTAATTACGGTTAATTGGATGCCGAACGCCTGCCGCTTTCAATATTTGTTGTGAGACTGGATTAACTGGAGTAATATTAGCGTTTGATTTAATTAATTATATTATCGAAACCTTTACAGTCCTCGTCGATTTTTTTGATCGCTCTGAATAAAGCCATAAGTGACTTAGCTCAATAATATGCCCAAGAGTTAATAATACAAGACAAAGCTTACATGTTATTATAGAAATTAAATATTGGCATTTGTTTATCTTCAAGTTGTCTCGATCTTATAATACGTATTTATATCAAATTTTGTGTTCTAAGCACCTATATTTAGAACGGTCAAAAACTTTGGCGTAGACTGTGTATACTTTATAATACTATATGAGTACAGGTTATTAATTTCCAGAGGCAGCGTTTCCGGACGAATATAACTTGTAAGCTTTCAAGAAACGAACCTACTTCTTTCTTCACGCCGGCAACACGTCTGTGATTTCCGTCATGTCACAGGTATCCATGGGCGGCGGTGATCACTTACCATCAGGTAACCTGCATGTTCGTTTGCCAACAATCGTATAAAAATAGTAGTGTAACTTATAATTTCATAGAAGGTATATAATATTTTAAATCGAATTTTAAATACTAGTGGGCGCCCAGAGGTCGACATTCGACAATAGTTCATTGATTTTTTAAAGTTTGAATCTTATTAGGGTTCTTTTGTCAAAGGGTATTATTATGTTATAATATCATTGTAGAATGTAGAATGAAAAAGGGTAATTGAAACGTAAGAGTAAAATAATACATACAGTCGAGCATAGCAACCTCCTTCACAACCTTTTTTGAAGTCCTTTATTGACAGATGTCAAAATGTCTTTTTTATGTGCATGTGTGTATATGTTGTGTAAAATTGAAGCAGTAGTGTGAGTAATGCATATTTTAATTAATTTATTGTACTTCTAATGCATTTTATATAAAATATATAACTTTCTGCACTTCTCCTCTATGTAAACTTTAACTATGCCAAATTTCACGTTCATCCGTTCGCCCAATTCTGTTAAAAAGGGATACAAAGTTTACGCTTCACGTATTAATATATAGATGATGATGATGATGATACCAATTTAAAATAATGCTATACAAAACATACGATGTTGTGCAAAGTAAGCGTTCGTAAAGTTAATGTTTGATTGTATTAGTAAACCATGATTATGAGACTCATAATAGTATTACAAGATATCATCGGCCTGCGACTTCGTCCGCGTGGAATAGTCTGTAGTAAAACATATAACCTTAAGTATGTTTTCTCACAGTAACTATGTTAATAGATAAAAAATATAAAATATTGTACAGTGGAATAATAAAAAACATTTTTATAATGCACTAATGAATAACACATCTTGTATACCAGACACACTAGGGTGCACTGTCGGCACAGGTTAAACAAGTCAAAATGCACACAGGTGTGTTACTGGCATAGAATAGGTTAAGGTGGTATAATGGTGGTAGAGCCACGCTGAAACTATTACTGGTTTCAGCATGAATGGGTCGGCTCGTCCGGGGTAGTACCAC
>MU158756.1:206339-295406 GCA_015888305.1 Antheraea pernyi
ATCATATATATTAATACGTGAAGCCTAAATTTTGTATCCCTTTTTAATGGAATTGGGCGAACGGATGAACGTGAAATTTGGCATAGTTAAAGTTTATATGGAGGAGAAGTGCAGAAACCTATTTATTTTATATAAAATGCATTCGAAGTACATTAAATTAATTAAAATATGCATTACTCACACTAATGCTTCAATTTTACACAACATATACACACATGTAAATAAAAAAGACATTTTGACATCTGTCAAAAGTAAAGGACTTCAAAAAAGGTTGTGAAGGAGGTTGCTATGCTCGACTGTATGTATTATTTTACTCTTACGTTCCAAATACCTACCCTTTTTCATTCTACATTTAACAATGATATTATAACATACAAATATTATTATAATATTTATCCCTTTAAAAAATCAATGAACTTTGGTCGAATGTCGACCACTGGGCGCCCACTAGTATAGATAAATACATATATCGTTCAATAACATTTGGTTGTAAGTAAAGTTTATGTATATGCGGTTAAAGTCAAATGCGTAAGTAAATTATTATGCATAAAGCATCGTCTGATGAAATCATGTAATAAATAAATAAATGAAAATGCAAAAGTAATTTGATTTCACATAAAGGGTAAATGACAAACTACAATTATATACAAGTTTTTTGTTTTTTAATTTCAATTAACTTAATAAAATATATGCAAAATTACATTAACTCAAACTTGTTTCGATTCGACTCAATGTGAGTAGTGATATTACAAGGATTATCGTGAGCTGCTAGATTAATTACTTGGGCCCCTTTGTTTGCACAATATATTTAAATCAAAAACTAAACACGAACACACCTAATCTGGTGGCTTTAGTTTTAATTAATGTTTGCTTATCTCAAATCACTTTTATTTATTGTATAATCTCTGGTTACTCTCTCGTCTCTTATTAGAATAACATGTCATTTATTCGGGGTTTTGTCTTTTACGTGTATATATTTGGTGTTATGTAAGTTTTGTTTTGGTAAAAAATCTTTCAGATTTTATTATTACTGCCATTATCAAATAGATGTGTCTACAAGTGTCTTGTGATTATTTCAATATTCTAACGATATAGTGGCGTTCTTGTTAGAACTTTACAGGCAGTTTTTGCGGTACCTCAAAATTCATGCTCCGTGATACTATTTCTCATCTTCTTCACTTGAGCATAATAACCGAATTATATTACGTAAGCTAATACCAATATTGCAAAATATAGAGACAAATATTACAAGAATATGAATAACATATAAAATATACTATATGAGAAACATAGATCCCGCGAAAAATTCCATAAGCAATGTTTATAATTTAAATAGTTACCATGGTAATTGATACTATAATTACAATACGCTACGCATTGATATACACAAACCCAAGACGCACACTTAACGTCTCACAGCCGGCACACAAAAATGAGTGCATAATTTTGGATTGGAGGATCTTGTAGGTGGTAGAGTCACGCTGAAACGATTACTGGTTTTAGCATGAATGGGTCGGCTCGCCCGGGGTACTATCACCCGACCCACAGAAACACCGACGTGAAGTAACAGGGCTTGCATTGTTGCGTTTCGTTCGATCAGTAAGAGCGCCGGAGGACCACCTTCCCTCCCCTCGCCCCTCCAATCTCTTCTCGCCTATCCCCCCAAACACAGGCTAGCAACGCACTTACGACTCCCTTGGTGTTGGTAGTGTCTATGTACGGTGGTGTGATCGCTTAACATCAGGTGACCCACCTGCTCGTTTGCCTCCTGTGATTAAAAAAAAAGAAAAGATTATTCGCTCATTTCAAATAGTCTCGCGTCGCTTGTGTCCTTGTAAAAAACTTTCAACTTTAAATCATTCATGTAAGGTCGAATTTGCTAAATCATAAGTTTATCGCATAACTATAATCCCGTATATATATTGGGGAGTTTTTGCGTGACAGGTTTGAGCGCTACTTTTATTCGAGACTGTGTGTCTTGGGATTTTATATGCCGATTGTTATACCTACAGGTAAAATTACATTACGGTAATTTTAAGAGTGCCAGTGCTAATTTAATAGTAACTTAATCTATTGTAATTGAAGTCTTATGAATATCAAAGTAAAATCATATTTATAAAGAACAAACTAAAACTCACTTGCATTTGTCACAGTTCCATATATGAAGTTAAATGATGTCTGTGGTTTAAATCGACAAACTAAACATAAAAGATGAACGACTGTGTAATGCTTCAATCGAAACAGTGATAGGTGATTTACATTTTCATTTTATTCAGTACAATCGAGTACCAAAAACCCGAATGTATTTGTTACTATGTCATTAAATACATCCTTCGACGCGTTTTTCTAGGGGTTTAACCACTGATTCATCGTTAGTACAATATTGTACGATTTGAGATGCTTACGAAGGTGTAGTCCGCCATAGGCTATATACCCTAATTAGTGTAATTAGAAACTCTCCACTAATTAAAGTAAAGTATAGATATCATAGA
This sequence comes from Antheraea pernyi, assembly GCA_015888305.1. Classification (NCBI taxonomy): domain Eukaryota; kingdom Metazoa; phylum Arthropoda; class Insecta; order Lepidoptera; family Saturniidae; genus Antheraea; species Antheraea pernyi. The sequence goes on from MU158756.1 coordinate 208,832, forward strand.
GTTTACAGATGTTCAATAAATAATATGAATTGGAATGTAAATTCTCAGTGACATGGCGAGCTTGACTTACTATTCCGAAATAAATGGAATAATTTTCAATGATTGACTATCAAATATCTTGGTTGTTTACGAAACATTGGAATATTATATTCTATTGGTGTTACTTATCTCTAAAATATCGAGTTCTTGACTCTGATTAAGTTTTTTTAACACGCTTTTATTAGCTTCACTTGTATGTATGTATGTTTGTAACCGACCCCTTTGAGCTCGATTTTGTTCTACTTTCAACGATTAGATTTAATTCAAACTTTGCACACCTGTCAAAGGTCAATGACATTGCAATAATCCGAAAAAAAAAGTTAAAAAATATTTAACTAAAAAATGAAAAATAAATGATAGTTTAAAAAACTGTCACTGTTAATATCAGCACCTCCAGATATCAGTATTTTTATCATTTTTTTGTCACTTTTTACAAAAATATACATTTATTTCTAATTTAGACTATTCTTAATCCAAATTAATTTTTTATGAAAGCGTGTTTTTTTAGTTTTTTTAAACTATTATTTATTTTATATATCATAGGAGGCAAACGAACAGATGGGTTATCTGATGTCAAGTGATCATCATCGTCCACAAACACTTGCAGCAACAGGGAAGTCACAAGTGCGTTGCCAACCTGTGTTTGAGGAAGGGGGGAGGGGAGGAGAGATGGATACCCGGCGCTCTCACTGACCGAACGAAATGCAACAATGCGATGCACTGTTACTTCACGTCAGTGTTTCTGTGGGTCGGGTGGTACTACCCCGGGCGAACCGACCCATTCATACTAAAACCAGTAATAGCTTCAGCGTGGCTGTACCATCTACAGAAAGAAAGTATGTTAGAAGTTACTTATGAATTATAGTGTTTAGAGGTGAGCGATTACAAAGTTTACATTAATTAAAAAAGAATAATTATTAAATGTTTATATTTATAAATAGATGTTACGCACTACTTTGTCGGTGTAGATTTAGCAAAAAATATTTGTTCAATGTAAACATGCCCATGGGGCGAGCACGGTGCTCTAGATATATACTTTGCTTACAATACTTCGGTGTAAATAGTGTTATCCAATAATTTCTTCTTCCGCGAATGCGCACTAAGGTACAACCGGTAAGCCGTTTGCCCCACTTCAAACATCGCTGATAGATTAGTACTTGTAAAAATTGTAGTTGCTTAAAACTTTAATAACTTTATATATCGTGATAATTTTTTAGATAAAAATAATAAAAGTAAAAAGAATATATCGAGACCTATCATTGGATAGAATAGTTGTCGAGTGATGCGTGTACAACGGCAGATCTCTATCACTTTATATATATACAGGCTGAAAGCTTAGACAGTAGCAATATTTATGGAGGGTGGTCGGCACTCGATTCTCGGTGCGTAGTATTTGACCGAATTATCTAGAAAAATACAATAACTATACGCAATCCTCTACACTTCTATGTTAAAGCACAGTGTCAATGACCGTCGGGTGATTTCACTTTCACTTGAAAGTGAACGTGAGAACGGTATAAATAAAACAAAAGGGTTTATTGTCCGTTTTATTATCGAAGGTTATTAACTCCGGGTCACCCCTAACAGCTTTGGGCACCGGTCATTGCATCTAGGTGTATTACGACTGTGTATATACTTTTGAAAGTCTTAGAACAAACCTTAACTTAGGTTCTTTTTGTTATTTATTAATATTTGTTTTGATATTATTATTTTATATGTTAAATGTAACCATGAAGTATTATATTCTAGAATACTGCGAGTGTTTAACCTTTCACCTGGTATATAGAAAATATTGAACATAATTCCATAAGATAGTTAAAGTAATATTTCTCAAAATTTAACTATTAAATATATATTATTACCAGTTTCAGATATGTTATTAGAGAGGCGATAAATAGAGGTATAAGTATGCAATTTTTATTGTAAAATTAGTAAGCTTAGTGCTACAGGTAAATAAAAAAGTTAAATTTAATAACAAAATGAACATTAACGTTTTAAAGCGATACAGCGCACGTGACATTTCACGTCTTGAAAATATTCAGAGCATGTAAACTTTTTTTTTAACACAAGTTACTTCTCATTCATTCACCAATTAAAGTATCTTTGTTATTTCCTATAAAATGTAACAATTATCATTTATGCAATTTAACTATATCCCACGAATTCAATTCACACAAACGAAACACAGCCTTTAACTTGAAACTATTGAGACTTGACTTCAGGTCCTCCTACGAGGCTGCCCGTCTCGCTTGCACCAATGCGTGTGTAGCTTTAAATGTTGTCCTGTTTCTGTCTAACTTGAGAAGGCTTGCGCGGAAAGAGAATGTGGGTAACGAACGACCTTTCGCGTTACGGGCAAACAGTGCGGCCCGTGCGTTCGTCGTGAGAGGTTGTTCTAATACCGAAAGACACAACCACGACGTCTGTCTGAAAAAAAATTACGTAAATATTACAACACTCACGCATCGATTATGAAACGTGTCTAACCGTTAGTGCTGCAGCATTGTTAATTGTACTTTTCGTACACACATTTACCTATCAACGGACAGTCCTGTGTATCATTCTCGGAACGTGTTTTGAATTGTGTTATCCTTTTGACCCTTGTGATTTTATTTTATTTTGTAACCCTACCCTGTAGTGTTAATATAACCTTCATCCCAGTGTTTTCGATTGTGATTTATTTGTATTTGATTGGATTGTCACTTTTATTGGTAAGTGTTATTCGTGTTATGGTATTTAAATATTTTGTATTTCATTTTTATTGTATAGTAATATATAATATTGACCATATCATCATTATCATCTTATATTTACTAGCAATCTTGCGTACTTCATGGTGCCAAAAAGTTTACAGGGTGCGATTCACACGTAATAGATTACAAGATGATAGGATATTGTTACTAGGCTTTATAAGAAATAATTTCTTTTATCATAAATATAAATGAATGATTCGTTTTTGATCTCTACAGGCTTTGATATAACTTACTAGTTTTGGTTCTAGGTACAAGTTCTGTTTGTATATATGTGTATTATGTAGTTGCTTCCATCTTAATTATTTATTATCCATATAGAGACACCTACCGATTCTTTTAGTCAAATTAGTATTGTATTTACTATGTTAAAATGTAAAATATCAATATATTTTTATATGAGACATGATTAAAAAATTATTATTTTTTTTAATATGTTCTGTGCTTTTTATTATATAAATCAATTTGCATTTCTTAAATTTATAATCTTGACAATGTATGTTATATATTTATTATATTATATGTTTGTTTTATCGCATCTGATACGCGTTTGGAATCCAATACCAAATAGCCTCGTCATTTTATTTGCATCCAACTTGATACCCAAAATGACCTAATAATTCATGAATAAAACTTAATACAATTATAACGTCACGAACCATAAAATTATCAAAACTACGCATTTGTATATAAGATGAATGGTATTTAAAATTATATTCAAGTCAAAGAAGCAAATAAAAACCAAATTTATTGATTAACGTACAAAATTGAATGGCAGCTCTAATCACTTATTAATTAAAGATAAATGATGATATAGGAAAACGTCAAAACTTTTCAGGTTTTTTATTTTGAAATAATAAGGAAATAACAGGAATGTACGACTCGCTAAATAACACAAGGCAAACTTTCTCATTGTATCTCTCAGTATATTGCTTGCTGATTTTTATTATAGTGGCGGGGAAAATCTCCGCATTTAGGTGCATTTTTAGATATGTAAGAAATCTTCTAACCGAATTAAAAAAATACAGCCCAAATTATTGCATCTAAGGATGTAATAAGGCAATCGTTTCCATTTATATTGTACTAAGAATGTTTTTTATGCTACTTGTAAAGAATTTAAAAATGAAAAGGTTTGGAAGTGAAAACAATGTAAAACTATTTTATTGAAAAACATCAAACTTTAAGTGACTTTAACTTTAACTTTAAGTGGTCACTTTATAATTTATATTTAACTAGAGTTCCGGCGGACGGGTAATAAAAAAATTATCTAATTTTCAACCGCAGCGCCCTCTACCGGATCCAATTGTGAATCTAAACCATTCTCGAATTCACTCGAGCACGCACACAAAATTTCATCAAAATCGGTCCAGCCGTTAAGAGCAGTTCAGTGACGTACACACGTACAGAAGAAATTTATATATAAAGATTAATACACTAAATTGGAAGAATGTAAGAATTCTGACTTTTTTAAATAATAGGTTATTAAAAGGTTAAAAAAAAATTCATGATAAATTTTTTTGGATCTAGATTTGATAATGTATGAGAATTTATGTAGGCGTATCGATTTGCAACAGCTGAATAGCTGCAACTATAAGGCTAAATCATTCATCACCATTCTTTGTTGTGTTTGTAATTGTCAGGACATGGCTTGTGTAATAGAAACTGTCTGAAAAATGTACGATAAAGTGAAAATCTTGGGTTATGAATCTCCGTACAAATAAGTGAGTGAGTGTTTTCAAAAATAGAAAGCTCGAACGAACGAACAGAGAAAATGAGATTAAATACAAACTATAATTTTTTAGTATAGTTCTTATTTAGTTTCATTTTCTTTGTTAGCACTCGTGCAACTGTAAATTTTTGAAATATTGAAATTCTTCAATTTTCAAATTTTTAAAAATCGAGATTGATCAATAATTAGAGGAAAATATTACCAAACCGGGCTTAAAGGTTGAAGAATGAATAGAAGTTTAAAATTACATTCGAAAGGTACATTGATTTTTTAAACTCGCATTTATTCTCTTTTTAAATTGAATTTAAAAATCTTTATAAAAAATGGAAATATCTTTGATTACTTTTTTTCTGTAAAATAAAAAAAGATTAGATTCGAACCATATTTAGAAATAAATATCCAACAAAAAAATCTATCTACTAGTAATAAAAAAGCGTGTGTGTACTTATTCAAAATTTTTATCATTCGCTTTATTCTACGTTTGTAGAGAAAACAACACTAACAATAGAAAAAAGGTATTTAATACAATGGAAAGTTTTAATACAAAGAAAAACAAACAACAGATACAAAGAAACAAAATGTTGACTATAGCTAACTACAGGGTGTCGGTTTTTCGTGACGGTGTGCGCGCGCATCGTAAAAAAATACTCTCATCATTTTTCCCTAACGTGCCAAAAGAAGTATAACTTCAAAATTGTCAAAACTTGAGGAAATAAAAAAAAACTAACCGTCCGATTTAGTGTGGAATGGTCTATATGTATATTAAGAGATAAATCCGATGGAGTTTCTTGTCAGTTCTTCTTGATGACTGGGTTCTATTCAAACCGGTGGTAGTTTGGTGCTAGTGGTTAGGTTGAAAGAGTCTAGTCTAGTCTCTTATTTAAAAGATCGCTGTAAGAAACTTAGCATACATGGGATAACCTCTGCGGGATTGTTTTGGCGCGAATTGGTGTCCCGCAGCGCTCAATTTTAGGGCCGTTTTTGTTCTTAATATATATAAATGATCTACCTGTAATGATTAGTAACTGAGTTGACATGGTGCTTTTTGCAGACGATACTTGACTGATATTTAAAGTGAAAAGGATAGATTCAGAGGTTGGGATTGTCATTGGTTTGCGTTAAATAAACTATTGCTAAATGCAGATAAAACGAAAAGTATGAGATTTACTTTACCCAATGATAGACAGGTTGATAGTAGAATCAAGATCGAAAGGAATTTAGTAGGGTTAGTTGACAATACTGTATTTTTGAGAGTTACACTAGATTCTAAATTACAAAGAGGCCCTCACATTAAAATATTGGCAAGCAGATTAAGTTCTGCTTTATCCGTAATATGTAAGATTTGCCAGCTTACAGATATTGCCACTGCAAGGTTAATCTGCTTCGCTTACTTCTATAGCTTAATGTCTTATGGTATGGTGTTGCTGCTTGTGGAGGACGGCTACTGAGGTAGACATTATATTTTTATTACTAAAACGGGCAATTCGACCAATATACAATATGAAATCTCGCGAATCATTAAAAGCAAAGTTCCAGGAATTCGGTATCATAACTCTACCCTCCCAATACATTCTTGATAATTTAATGTATGTCCGTAAAAATTTTGAAAAACTGCATTTAGTAAAAGACCGGCATAATCTAGACTGGTCATCCTATGTTTCAGACTTAGCAAAACCAGTAATAGTGTTAGGTTTTACAATAAAGTCCCAAAGCATGTTACCGATTTGCCGGGCTGTAAGTTTAAGCGCCACACCAAGCGGGTTTTGGTATCAAAAGGATAATAAGGATATTATAGAGTGGATCAATATGCGAACGATAGTGATGTCTGGAATTGACTCCTCTCTGTGCAAAAACGATTGTATGGTGTATTGCAAATATATATGTTAAAGAGATGTACCCGATCAAGATTCTTGCCGGTTCTTCTCGATGACCGGGTTGTTTTCCGAACCGGTGGTAGTTTTGACGTTCATAAGTGCCTTATTAGGTCCTAAACTGAATAAAGAATTTTTGGTTTGGAGGGGCAAACGGTGTGATTTTTATGATTATAAAAGACACAGACGAAGTCGGTGGTATCAGTTAGTAAGAAAAGAAGTGAAGATACAATTAATGTTAGATAACTGAGATGTACATTAACTTAAAAGGTTCATAAAACTTTTGCCTATGTAAATAATCGCTATTATTTTTAGACGTGTCGAAACTTAAAATTATATATGAGGTAACGCTCTACAAAGTTGTTTGTGTAAGAACACCTTGCGATATTAACAACTCAAGGTATCAGATAATATGCATGTCGTAACTATCTAACCTTATTATTTTTATTGTATTTAAAAAATGGTTTGAAAATTACGACTGCTAGTTCTTGAAATTAATAATCTCCATATAATTTGCCTCATGTTCAATTTTGTTGTAGTTTAATTTTGTAAATATGTCTTTATGTAATGTATAAATAACTCAAATAATTTTTATGTCCGTATGTAATGCATTTTTAAAACAAGATATCAAATGCATGCCACACGTTGCTAAAATGAAATAAAGAAAAATATTGAGTTTTCTTTTTTTTTACTAACTACGCTTTGAACCTAACAGGATCTTAACAGCTTCACCGGACTACTAAGGCGAGCGCTTAAGGCACTCAGCCGATTTTATTTGACAACTAGCTCAAGGGGGCACGGCACACCTCGGCTTGAACAAAAAAAATATTGAGAACTGTCAGGTTGCACATTTAATTTCGTGGTACATCTTTTTGTTTTCTGTAATAGTTCGTGTTTATTCAGTCATTCAAATTAAAGTTGTAATTTGTTGATAGAATATCCAAATATTACTAGTCTGGGTTATTTAAAATTATAATGTGTCGCCTATTCAAGGTAAATTAATCAATATTTATATATATATGTTTTTCTTAATTTGTAATTTAGATATACTTTAGACCAGGATATAATATCCATTATATATATGTATGTATATTAGAGGACAGGCCGAACATTGTCCTACCTTGACAATAAAAAAAATTAAAATTCAACCCCACCGCCACCTACCGGGTCCAATTTGGAATCTAAACCATTCTCGGATCCACTGGAACACGCATACAAAATTTAATTAAAATCGGTCCAGCCGTTTAGGAGGAGTTCAGTGACATACACACGCGCAGAAGAAATTTATATATAAAGATTAGTTAATTCCCGCCCGCATCATTACACTTAAAAAAACACAATGGGTCAATGAAATCTATAAAATAAGTATAATTAATTATCTTCGCTAAATTCTGCATCGTATGATCATAATTATATTCCGATACGTTCAGCAGTTTCGACCTAATTGAGCCTCAAAGGAACTGTATTTTCATTATGTGTATTTATTTACGCTTAGGTTATTCTAATTGCTTAATAAAACAGTCATAGAATTAGTTTACAATAATCCATATAAAGTTTGAGACCGTGTACAGTTTTACCAATAAGAAAGGAATGCATACGTATTTTAGCTTCGGAACATGGAAGAGGATAAAGTTATCCTTAGATAATCTATTTTGTTCTGTGAGGCCCCTTTACTACATTTTATGACATTCTAAACGGTTATTATCCAATGATCGCCAGTTTAATTGCTCGAATCTTGTTTTTTTTTGCTAGATGACGTGTGATCGGTTTTTAGATCCGGGTTCGATGGGACAATTAATTTTCGTATTCGTTTCAGAATTGCTTTTAAAATGAGATAACCTCTAATAGATTAGTAAAACTTACTTATTAAGTTATTTTCACTTAAAAATATTATGTGATGGCGGAACGTGGTAGATATTAACTTATTATTAGGCGCCCAGCGGTCGACATTCGACCATAGTTCATTGATTTTTTAAAGTTTGAATTTTATTAGGGTTCTTTTGTCAAAGGGTATTATGTTATAATATCATTGTAGAATGTAGAAGGGTTATTGGAACATAAGAGTAAAATAATACATACAGTCGGGCATAGCAACCTCCTTCACAACCTTTTTTGAAGTCCTTTATTGACAGATGTCAAAATGTCTTTTTTATTTACATGTGTGTATATGTTGTGTACAATTGAAGCATTAGTGTGAGTAATGCATATTTTAATTAATTTAATGTACTTCTAATGCATTTTATATAAAATAAATAACTTTCTGCACTTCTCCTCCATATAAACTTTAACTATGCCAAATTTCACGTTCATCCGTTCGCCTAATTCCGTTAAAAAGGGATACAAAATTTGAACTTCATGTATTAATATATATGATGATATCGTATATATACTTTAAATAACACGTATTACAGATTTAGTAGTTTTCCTCTGTACTAAGAACAACGTCTGAGTTTAAAAACTCAGGTCGGAGTTGCACAAATAATTCTAAACTTTAAAAATTGGACATTATCATATTGTATTTCGTTTCATGTGATGTAATTATTATTTTTTTTATCTAAAATTAATATGAATTATAATTGGATTTAAAAACAAATTACTATGGAAGAGTTATCGTTTTTAGATGTTTAGATATGTACTTTCCATCGTCTTATCAGGATACTTGTGAATGTTCTTCTTTCGTCATAAATATTTTAAGGTCAACATTTGTATTGATAATATCAAGTTAAACAATCCCAGTGTTATTACAAAAAAGTTAAATACGTATTGAATACTTGCTTTAAAAAGGTTACGAATTAAATGCACCGCGCTCGCTAAATGATCGCCATCTTGCTCTTTTGTCTTGCTTTAGTTACGTTAGGTGAGACTTGTAAAAAAGGACAACGCGAACTTGCTTTGGGCGAGCGCGGTGCATTTAATTCGAAACCTTTTTAAACTAAGTATTTAACTTTTTTGTAATAACACCGTAAGAGCTTATTAACTAATTTAGTTACCTGTCTTGTGTTCTATGCTCCTTATAAAAACTGCTCGAAGCCAGCAGTGAAGAAGTGGATGCAGTTCAACGTCAAACTAGATTTGTGAGTCGAAGTAACTTGTTTCGCACGCTTTCTTTTGATACCAGCCCTAGCTTTAACGATTATTTAAATACTTCCCCTGATTTATCTGCTGACTGACAAGATAATAAAGATTGTCAATGAATATTTCTCCGTCGACGTTACACCGCTACTTCTGAATTTATAATATGAAGCCTGTGCAAGATTCTCCTGCGGACACCATCCTATATATAACAACACCCTATTCATGTATCAAAGGAAGTAGCCGGAAACACGGACTGGCAAACAAGTTATTACGATGCATTCAAGACTGAGTGCTTTCTTTAAAACTCTACTTATTAATAGTTAAAGATCGAAGTAATCACTCAACATCAAGTATATGCATTCAGTTAGTATGCTTCTTTTGCTGTTTGAAAATGTTAATACGACCCATGATGGATCTTTCATTGGTTACTATCATTATTAGATCGCAACTACTTAACCGATCATTATGAAACTGCACATAACTTAGGAGTACAACATAGGCACAAAGTACTCTTTATCCAGTACTTTTCCAGAGGGAAAGGTCAAATCTATATTGATGCTAGTAAAGTCGCAGACAAAAACCAGTAAACTATAAGTTAATTAAAAAAAGTAATACAAAAAAGGAAAATAAACAGTCACCTACATACCTTATAATATCACGGTATTGTTCTTTTTGGCATTGGCATCAAAAGTGTGGGCAGAGGAGGCTTGTTTGGTGTATTCGCGGTTCGGGTGAATCATATTGGAAACTGATCCGAGGTCACCTGACAGTATCCGCCTTCGTACACTGCACACAGATTATCTCGGTGTTCATTACGTAAAACGATTTATTTGCATCAAGTAAAAATATCACGTGTAGCCTTTGGGCAGAAAAAGTTTTAATATACCTTACATAGAAGGACTTTTATCGCAAAATATTTATTTCCCTTTGCGAGTACTTGATGTGATATATTTTTATTATCGTCAATGAATCAAAAAGGAAGTCTGAATAGGAGTATCAATAAGTATTTCAAGACGTGCTCGGTTTAAACAATACGAACATATGGAACTTAATCTTATATAATTAAAACAATAGAGGCCTGACGTTGTGCACGCATCATGCAAAACTACGGGATAAATTCCAACCCATTTTCGTTGCAATTCTTAGATACTTAGGGGTGTAAGGGGTGTTAAATAACATCATAAGACTTTAGTCACCCAAGCCAACCTCACCTGCACGTGGTGCACCGTGCTGAATAACGAACGAGGCAATGGCGAAAGCGGGGTGGTAGGGTATTACAGCCTGACTGGGTCGCAACCACCATGTATATGGCGAAAAGCCCGTCATAGTGATTCGCTTCGGCGGGTCGCGTTTCAGGATCAGCCTGTGCATATCCAGCTATTCGCAGGCCGGCATGACAGTGGCGACTGGCGATGGATACTGTGTCACTCGGTGGTCGCCATTATTTTTGGACTGTACTGTGCTTACCATCAGGCATAGTGCAGTCACTTCGCCGAGCTACAATAAAAAGAAGTCTTCATCTAAAAAATTACTTATCACGATATCCTCATTTAGTATAAAGTTATAAAAAAAAAACGATTTGTATAAGCACTTCGTGTTCAGCGATGTGAACATAACGTATACCTAAACTGTTCTTAAGTGTGTCTTTTGTATAAATACTACATTATATATACATAAATAATGGATACATTTACCTATATATTACAATATATTGATGAGACTATAAGGCAAATAACCATTCATCTTGGATTAAAAGTCACAAAACATATAACTTATTGAAAGTTAAAATTACTTACACATACGAGTTAGTATAGAGTTAGTAGAGTAAGCCTCCGTACCATAAGAAATAAATTGAGCGTGAAATAAGAAAACCAATTAAGAAAAGAACAGGAATAGTGTTTCTTTCTCGTTTTTCACCAGAACGCTTGCTCATTATCTTTATATATAAATTTCTTCTGTACGTGTGTATGTCACTGAACTCCTAAACGGCTGGACCGATTTTGATGAAATTTTGTGTGCGTGTTCGAGTGGATCCCAAAAACGTTTAGATTCACGATTGGACCCGGTAGGTGGCGCTGCATTTGAATTTTAGATTTTTTTTTTATCAAGGCAGGACAACGTCCGCCGGGACCTCTAGTATATTATATATTAATTACATTATTTAAGAATATTCTAACAAACATATGTAGGTATTACATTGATTTGAAGCTTCTGTTAATATTAACTTCTAGAACCAAAACTGATTGAAGATAATCTAGAATACATCATCGAAGTATTAAACTGTGAACACACTTTAGATACCAAACTAATTTGGAGTAAGGCTCAGAGTACTTGAAATTAATTGTAGTGCTCGTTTCGAATACAAATGAGCTACAAATTCCTCAAATACATTAATGGAACATATTTAGAGAGCAAACACTTATAATTCATTCCAAACATTCGTTGCTCGCAGAACACATTCAGAATTGCAATTTATAATTCTTTGTGTTTGTAAATTGTAACAATGTAGACAGTTAACGTATATAATGCCATAATAATTAATTTGTAAAGGGTGTCGAATAACATCATAAGACTTGTAGACACCCAAGCCAACCTCACCTGCACGTGGTGCACCCTACTGAATAATGAACGAGGCAATGGCGAAAGCGAGATGGTAAGGTTTTACAGCCTGGCTGGGTCGCAACCATCATGCATAGCCCGTAATAGTGATTCTGCGGGTCGCATTTCGGGTTCAGCCTGTGCATATCCAGCTTTTTGCAAGCCGGCATGTAAGTCGCGATCGGCGAAGGATAGTGCGTCACTCGGTGGTCACCATTGTTTTTGGCTTGTACTGTGCTTACCATCAAGCAAAGTGTAGTCATATTGCCGTGCAACATTTAAAAAAAATCGGAAAACCTATACAGCACACGTATTCTTTTTCACTTTTCTGTTTCTCAACACATGTTTTTATTTAGTAAATATTGATAAGTGTTACTGTTATAAAGAAAAAAATAAAAATAGTTGGTTTTTTCCTTAATATTGAAACTTGAATAATTAATCCATTATTTTGGCCATTCGATGATCACTAGGTACATGAAATCGAATGTCTTATTGAACGTAATAAAACTTATGAAACATCAGTAACTTGTGTCAGTAAAATTATACATAAAAGTTTTTATTACTTTTAATAGTTCGTAATATTTCTAGCTTAAAAACTTTCTGTAAAGTTGCTTTTACGATCAATATATAATAACAAATATAATAAAAAATGAAATTATCTTCTTTGTCCACTACAAGCGACGTGGCGACAGTAATAAAGTTTCAGCAGGTAATTGCCTTGTTTCCTTTAGAAGGCTTTGTGGCGGTGACTGGCTCCATTATCTCACACTTTTACCGTCATTAGGCGTTAGTTTCTTGGGATTTTTTTTAGAGAAATGTATAGTTACTATCATAGAAATGTATTATTTTATAGAAATCAAAGAATAGCGGACGCCCGTGACGTCGTATATGTTAATTACAATGGAAAACTCAATAAAAAAAAAGTATTTTATCATACAAATATCACACTAAACGTTTCGTTTTATAGGATACAATGAATGTTTCCAAAGATTACTGCTTACAGTCTAACTCACAAACTACCTTTTCACTTTACATACGTAAGAATACAATATCTGTTATCATTAAATTGCATCAACTCTGAAATCATATAATGAATCAAAACAAAAATAGATCAAGGTAAAGCAATCGCGATCGTCTGATTTAGAAGTAACCTTTTTGACTTGTTGTTCCAGAATGTCTATTGAATGAATATGGCAGGACGATAACCAAGTACCTACTTTTAATATTGGACTTTTTTTTTATAGTAGCACGGCAAAATGACTGCACCCGTCCTGATGATGCACAGTACAGTCCAAAAGCAATGTCGACCACCGAGTGACACACTATCCATCGCTGGTCGTCACTGGCATGCCCGCCTGCAAAATGCTGGATATGCATAGGCTGATCCCGAAACGCGACCCGCAGAAGTGATTCACTAAGACGGGCTTTTTCTCCATATATGTACATAGTGGTTGTGACCCAGTCAAGCTGTAAAACCCTACCACCCCGCTTTCGCTATTGCCTCGTTCGTTATTCAGCAGGGTGCAGCACCACGTGCCGGCGAGGTCGGCTTGGATGTCTCAAGTCTTCGATGTTATTCGACACCCTTTACACCCCAAATACGACATAGCTTTTGATGTTATTTTTTATTTTTGTTGTGATGTTAAATCACAATCTGTTCAAAGACGGCAAACACGCCAAGCCTAAAGGCTCAAATGCTGTTGCCGGAACACACTCATAGGTGGTGGATAGGTCATAGTGACAGATTTTCCATTTGAGGCTGGTAAGCTAGGCAAGCTTACAAAAAATCTTACCATCGTACTATGGCTATAATGTAATATTGAGATATTATAAATAATATTTACTATCTTTAACATAGGTAAAGTATGTATTTTTAAAATGAAATAATTTAATAATGTAAGTTGTTAGTCATTTCATAAATATTAAAATATTTGTTAAATATTAAATAGTAACTGTTGAGTAAAACTTAAAAACAGAACTCAAAAAATAAGGAGCCTAGAACAATCTACGAAAAAATACGCATAGATCGCTCATAATGCTATGGTCATACGTTGACTAGTTTTGGTGCGATAGAACTTCAAAAGAATTATATTTTCATTATATATTTGTATATATAGCAGACAGATTATAATGTTCGAACATTATTATGTCATATATAACTTGTATATTGGTATATATTCCATTACTTTATTTATTAGTTGAACTACTTCTCCAGAACATTGACATTACATGCTGAGATAAGTGCGTAATCTACACTGTATATATTATGTGAATTATTTATGTTCAATGGGCAATTATAAAAGTTTATAATAATGTATCGACGTCAACTTCATCTTCAAGGAAGGGTGTAAAAACCTTGTTACGCGAAACTATTCTTTCTTTTTAACTAAAAAGTGGATACTATCTCATATTACTATATAATAAAACTGCAATATTACATGTGACCTAGTATTTAAGTACACCTATACCAATGTGATTTCCTCGAGATTTCGTGTTATAGTCAAAAGTAATGTGCTAAGAAAAATAACGTGTTGTGAATCTTTAAGTTACGAGTAACGACTTCTCGAATTTACGTATCCCGTTTTGTTTTCTTAATATTATTTATTTATTTTAAACGTTTCAAATGTTTTGTTAAACATATTTAGTATTTAACATCGAAATCAGATACACTTTTATCGCCTTCAACCTTACCAAGATAATTAATGACTGTCACAAATATTATCACCTGCTCAGAAAACTTGACAAATTCTAATGGCGATTTAACAATGATATTAAAACTACGAAGCTGGAGATACGTTACCTACGTGATATTTTGACAAAATAAATGACACGATAACGTACACATACGTAAAGTAATATTGTAACGCAACACTGTCTTAGATAAAATGTGGAAGTAAGATGGCATATTCTCAATATCGGTGGTGAAAAAGAAATAGTTATATGTTGCTTAGATACGGGATATTGACGGGGCAGCCGCTAAAAAGAAGCTAGCTAGCCAAGCAAGCCAACAAGGCGCTGTCGAAGCGCTTATTATGTATCTATAACTTTTTAATTATAATGCCATTGGGATTAAATGTACATAAAACATAATATGAAATTATATGATATCGTTGATATAATATGTGAAATAAGAATAGGTAAAAGAAAAACACGTATATTATCGACCGTAAACAATATATGATGCTATAAAATAACTGAGTACAGCGCTATATCCCTTTTACTCAGTTCATTGTCCAGTTACGGAATTCCCTAGTAAAGCGGTGATGCACGGAACTCAATATTCCTGCCATTTTGAAATCTGCTTACATGCGCTTCGCAACCGCGATTTCACTAATAGAAAAGACACGAATGCTCCGGGTCCCGTCTGAACCAATTAACCACCAAATGGGTCTACTACAATAGAATACGGGCCATCTGATACATCATATTTCTCGTCACGTATTAAGTTACAGTTCTTTTGTTACGCGAGCCACTTTCTGTGAATGGATCCTGCGGTATAAGTTGTGCGTTGAATTTTATTAATTATTTGATATGCATACATAATAAGATCAATTCATTAAAAAGAGTAGTTATTACACTTATCATAAATTACCCGGTATAAATATTTCTATACATATATTTTGTTTTATTGAAACAATTACTTTGTCAACTTTTTTAGAACTGACAATGTTATTGGACTAACGGTCATTCACACAGCTTCACCGGGTTTTTTCCAATTCCAACATAAATTTACAATACTACCGTTTAGGCCCAAAAAGTTTGGAAATAATAAATATAAGGTGGCTAAAATCATCGATATTTATTTTACAGATAATATTGGTGTGATAGAACTGCTAACACATTAATATTAATTAACTGTGTGTGCTGAAAACTTCACAAAATATATTTTGTCATCCGCATCACTAGAAAAACCAATAAGCCTTTGTATAACAAACAGACTTTTCCTAAAAATTTGAAATAATCAGAATATTGCCATAGTACTCGCTACAGTAAACAGCTTTTGATATGGCATGTCGGGGAGAAGAGTGAGACGTCTGGCTAAGATCGATTCGGTTTCGTATAGCTTTGTCTTTCTCTATCGCTGTGCAATAAAGGAGACCCTTTACAAAACCAAAGCAAACCGATCTTAGCTGAACGTCCCACTCTTTTCCACGACATATCAAATCAAATACCGGGTACCTACTGTATGTAATTAATAACTTATATTTCCAGTTATAAATTAAGAAATCGTCACGATAGTAATTACATATATCCGAAGATATTTCGAGCGGTATATATATAATTAGAATCAACACCGACACGAAACTTGAAACCTATTTCTTAACAGTTAATTAATATGGGAATAGAGAGCTACGAGTGTGTCTTACCGTGTTAATTTAGACTAGCAATCGATTGCCTCATAAACGAGTATAGTAACTAGGTTCAATGCGCAGGTGCATAGCACGCTAGTTGCACAATCTAATAGATCGATTCGAGTATTTCTATCAATGTAAGAATTCTAACCACTCACACATCTATAATCAGACACGCATTTTTTTTTCGAACTGACTACGCTATTGACCAAGCAAGGTCTTAACAGCTTCACCGGACTACTAAGGCGAGCGCTTAAGGCACTCGGTTTTATTTTGAGAACTAGCTCAAGGGTGCGCGGCACACCTCGGCTTTGTCTTTTGCCTGATACATCCAATTCACGACCTATGTGAGCTAACCTAAGTTAAGCTAACTATTGATACATACGAGTATATGAGTTGTTGAAACATATATGTGTACCAAGCATACATAACTCAATAACTCTTATATATATTAACAGACACACGATGGTCGACTAAGTAACCGTTTGTAGAGTTAATAAAAAAAATGACATTCCACTGAAAAAGTCCGTAACTTTGTACGCTATAATTAATGTATGACATGAATATAAAAAAAAATCATCATCCGTGTTATTACAAAAAAGTTAAATACGTATTGAATACTTGCTTTAAAAAAGTTTGGATACTTAAGTATTAAATGCAGCTAGTAAAGGGTAATGCAGTTTTGGATAAGTTTTCGTACGTGTAAAATCTTAACAAAGAAAAACAGTGTGTGTCATCAGTGTGTACACGCTGGGGAATTGAAAGTTCTTTAACTTCTATGTACACTCATAAATTATATAGTAGTAGCGGGACCGGCGGACGTTGATAATTGGAAAAAATCTTAAAGGTCTACCGCCATAGATAAGATACTATATACTGAGAGTCTAACGCAGCGCCACCTACCGGGTCCAATTGTGAATCTAAACCATTCTCGGATCCACTGATCCACACGCACACAAAATTTCATCAAAAAGTTCAGTGACATACACAAGTACAGAAGACATTTATATATAAAGACTAGCGGTCCGGGCGGACGTTATCCTACCTTGATAATAAAAAAAACCTAAAAGTCAACCGCAGAGCCACCTATCGGGTCCAATTGTGAATCTAAACCATTCTCGGATCCTCTGGAACACGCACACAAAATTTCATCAAAATCTGTCCGACCGTTTGGGAGGAGTTCAGTGACATACACAAGTACAGAAGACATTTATATATAAAGATATGAAGTCCCGTAGTAAATACTTACTAAACATAAACTATACATTTACTAATTTTGATATAATACTAGACCCAAACACAAATACAAATCTAGCTTACCTTTAACACGTAACGCAATTTTTTGCCTATCGTGCCATAAAAAGTGTTTCTTCAATAAAAAGGCATACATCTACATTATCTATATACTTAAACGTAGATCATAGAAATAGATGTATTGGCCAATAAATGTGTGAAAACTTGTAATTTACCTTAAATTTATTACCTTTCATTTACTTCCATAGCGTATATTAAAAGTTAACGTTCGTATAATGACTTTCCTCTTGTTTATTAAGTAAAAGATATGGCTTCTCTTGTAATTATTCTTGTAGGTACTTTGGCTATAAATTCTTACTCGTATATTGTTACTTAGCTGTACCTACGGCTCTGTATATGCGAATTATTTCGTATCATAAATGAACATATGCAAATGTTAAGCTAATTGCTAAAGATGTAGTCTAGACTAGTCTGAGCTCGCGGCTTCACTCGCATTAATATAGATTTGACCTATCCTTTGAGACAAATATTTTTGTGGATACAAGGAACCCTAACTTTGTAACGCTTTTCTATACCCCTGACAACATGTATTCAATGTTCAATTATTGCCAATTTAGTTAAAGCATGTTAGGGTAACAAACAAACTCACATTCACATTTATAATAACAGCAAGGATTACACTCTAAAAAGTTTGGTACTTTCTAACGATAGTCCCAACAAAGTCAGCTCATAATTTCGGAAATTTATACGTACGAACAAGCAGATATCGAATGCGTAAATAAGTTCTGTTGTCTTAAATAACTATATAAACTTTAAAAGTAGTTATTTGAAATATATATAAAATCCCGTTTTATTAATTTATATCGACGTCTACATATTTATAAATAGACTTACAGTAAAACAAAGAAGATAGTGAAAGTTATAATGGTTTGGTCTCCTTAGAAATATGTATGTTTGGTTATTTAGATGATGTTTGGTACACTGCAACTGCAAATCTTTAACAATTATAGATGATCTATAGGCGATATAAAAAATCGAGTATATCTGCATTGAAGTGTACCTACAATTCTCTAATTTTGGTGTTTATTTGAGCAACCATTTATATGGTTATTTATTTATATAAATAGTAACATAAAAAATAAACAAAATAAACTATTGTAAGTAATAAAGTGGTTAATGTTAAAATTAGTAAAAAGAAAATGCTATAATGAAACCGATTCCACGTTGTCGCCTTTTTAGAAGGCCAGTCACTCGCAATGATATTGGCTCCAGTCCAAAATCCCTTGCCAAGGTTCAAAGACATGGTACAAGTTTTTCTTAGGGGTATAATGCCATCATTCTTCTTGAGATAAGGCAATAAACGCCACTTGAAAGCAAAGCTCATTTATTTGCGGAAAGCGATCCAGAGGTCCCCCTTTTAATTTCGTTGCTACATCTTTTCTCACATTCATTTGTTTTAAAGTGAGTTTTGTGAAGAGATTTACGTTGTGTGGATTCTGCAAGACTACTGTAACTAAAAACATTATAATTAGGAGGAGTCAAGAGATTTTGTGGCACAGCGGTCGTAGATTAGCGTTAAGATATGAGGTGTTATGTTCAATTTCAACAAAATACTTCCTTCGAAGTGATGAACTCGTATATAGGTGCTTCATACCTACGTATATTTTTTATACATGCTTACACGTATACCTTACATAACCTTCTTTATGTTAATTCGTTCGAACAATCTATTTTAATCGCATCAATCGTTCTTTCTCTATGAATTTTCTCTCTATCTCTATGAGGATAACGTATAGTAATCTAAATCACTCATAAATCACTATTATTATTACATAGTATAATATAAAGTCCTCTACCGCGACTTCTGTCTGTCTGTTCGCGATAAACTCAAAAAGTACTGAACAGATTTTCATGCGGTTTTCAATAAAGGAATTCACGAGGAACGTTTTGGTATATAATTTGTCAAGGATTTATTTTTAATAAAATAAAATCAATCATGTTTAACTAAATTGTTTCTTTAATTTCAAAACTACACAATTATGATGGTCAATTTATTTAAGAATCACAGATTTTTTAAAGTTACTATTCGGTATTGCCTTAATATTTATACCTAAATAGGTAACACTTGGAGTGAATATCAGAATAAACATAGTAATCAATACATTAATCCTAAATTATTATAAGTTAAAATAACGATTCCTAATTATTAGTACACAATGTTAACAAGCATAGTGAAACAGCAAGTAAAACAACATTATTAAGAAATTCACACACATTAGCTGAAGGGCACTTCCTATATCCTTGGCCCTTTGAGTTCTTTTTTGTTTGTGATATCTTCCGGCCTCTTCGGGCATTAATGCGTCGTGTCTGGAATAAAACTAAGCTCGGAGTGACATTAACAGAATTAACTTCCTGAATAAAGCATCAGTCCTTCCTGAATACTCTTGTTTTTGAAGATAACAAGGTCAGAAGAAATGTTTTTACGTTGGTCTTGATTTCATTAACTTAACAAATAATATTACGGAATTTAATGACTGTTAAAAATACTTGTATGTGGAAAATTTGTTGCACATGAGTGGACTTTAAAATACGTTTTTCTGACGCTACTATAAAAGTTATAACTTGGTTACTATTTCATATAATTTTCTTGATTAATTCAAATCGCTTTAAAAACATACGTAATAAAAGTAATTTACGCAATAATATGTTACTCGTCATCACCAAAAGAGTCTCAGTATAGTAAATAAAGTATACGTAAAATCACGAACAATTCCAAATAGTAATAATATTTACTACACAATTTTAAATGTACATCTATCGCATGAAAATCCTAAGCAATCGTATACCTCGCGTATTGTTTTATATGAATATATAGATAGATATAACACTCTTAGACAATAGTACAGAAATACTAGGTCAAACGATGCGACAATCTCCGCGTGGGAAACTATCACTTCTGTTTCACAAATTTCTTATGCAAATATCAATCGTTTACCAAATACTTTCTAACTTGTTCGTTTACTTTCACTCTCTGTAAACGCGGAAGCTTGCAATAATTACTACGTCTGTCATAAAATAATCAATGCCTCGGCACGAGTCACTAATCAATTAAGTTTTACAACCCGACATTTCGCCTTACGAAACCAAAAATGCGTAAATAATTATTATATAAATACGTTTCGTATGCGTATAATAAAGTACGACATGAGTAAACACTAACCTTATATCTTAAATCTCAAGATGTAATAGACAAATTTTAAACAATTTTCAAATCTGCTAACCTCTTTTTTGTCTGTGCTCATTAAAATTATATGGTTATTCTAAGAATAGCAATGACCATAGTGAGATAAGGATCTACTAAAACTCACCATCGCCATGTCAACAAGCTACTATGACGATAACCGCTATATAACTGGATTTGCTTTGGCTGATTGTACCAAATAAACTACCTACTTACGTGGTTCGGTTTTTCTTAGTCGCATTTATTTTGGAAATCTCTAGTAAGTAAAAATGTCTTTACATAAATAAATACGAACAACACTTTCAAAATTTAATTCTAAATTATTTGTACACAAAATAATATGATCAAGCTCACTATAACATTGTAATGTTTTTATAATTTGTAATGTAATAAAGTGCAACAGCTCTGGTAAAATTAAACCGAAACATTGTCGAAAATGTTATTCTCGTACCGCTTTTCATAAACGGACGTTATAACGTGGTGCCATTTATGCAAATCGCAAAATGAAGCTATTAAATGTGTGAATTTTTAACAAAATGGCCGACTGCGGCTGGTTTGGATGGGCGGAATGTGACCGCGGTGGAATGCTTCGTCGTTTTTATATGCTTTTATGTTACAGTCATAATATGAAGTTACAATGGTCATACTGACTTCTGCCACATGTACCTACAATGTTGTTTTAAAACACTATAAATTATAACTACAAAGATTAGGGGAAATAATTTTGTCAGTATAAAGAATTGTTATTACATGAGAGATTCATCACAAATTTACATATATGTGGCGCTATTATTATAAACAAAACAACTTCTCAATAAAAAATATATCCATGCCACGTCGACAATGTTTCATCAGGATACAGTGAAAAGGCCCGGACAGCGCGGCGCGGTGTGACTTGATGCCGCGATGTGGCGCAACCCACGCGATTGCCGATTCATTGCACACGACTACGGCGTCCATGAATCATTCACGCGTGTACGGACACGTCGTTTTTTTTTTCTTTTGTGTCTGACACAATAAATACAGAGATATAAGAAAAATAGTATATTTTCGTTACATTCGCAGTTATAATAAATTTGCACCTAGAATAACTTCTTTAAGATTTATTTATTTTGTTTATATGTAAAAATATCCCCTAACAGAGTTCTTTTCACCAAATAAATGTTTAAAAAAATTATAGTCAATAAAATTATCATTTTTTTTTTTTTTTTCCTCGAACTGACTACGCTATTGACTCTGCAGGGTCTTTACAGCTTCACCGGACTACTAAATTTATCATGGAAATTGTTATTTCATTTCCATAAATTCCATTTGTTTTTTTTTTATTTCGTGGAGGCAAACGAACAGGTGGGTTACCTGATGTTAAGTTTTCACCACCGTCTATAGACGCTTGCAACACCACAAGAGTCGCAAGTGCGTTGCCACCCTGTGTTTGGGGGAGGGGGAGGGGGAGA
Source organism: Antheraea pernyi (assembly GCA_015888305.1). Lineage (NCBI taxonomy): Eukaryota > Metazoa > Arthropoda > Insecta > Lepidoptera > Saturniidae > Antheraea > Antheraea pernyi. Next base: position 231,195 of record MU158756.1, read on the forward strand.
TTAGGTAGGTTATCCGGCGCTCTCACTGACCGAACGAAACGCAACAATGCAAGCACTGTTACTTCACGTCGGTTTTCTGCAAGAGGGTGGTAGTACCCCGAGCCGCCTCATTTCCTTACCACCTCTGTATGAGATGATATACGTTACCACCTATATAAAAATTGGCGACTGGTGGTTTTACATAAAAACTGTTTTAGTGATCAATATTCTTAAGTAAAACAGTGTTTTAAAGGTTATCTGCCTATTACTATTTAGTATTAGACTATATGTGTAATAAAATGTGAAGCGAAATTAAAGCACATAAAAATTTAAACTCACAAAAAAAATCAAACATTGTAAATACACCTTTATTCGACGTCTTTACTTATTAGCATAATAAAGTTACGCCACATTTAAATTAGTCCAAATTAATTTTTAAAAATAACGTCGGACTAGTTATATAATAACAAATATTTTATAATTTATTATCATATAAAACGAATTACTTATATTATGTGGACAACTATTAACTATCAAATTAAAGTAGTTTCTGTAAACTTTAATAATAAAATTATAATTATATAGATGTAATAAAATCATTATAATGTATTTTAAAATATATGCCTTCATAATAGAAATAATGACATGTATTGTATAATCTTATATGTTGAGCCATTAAATAATTTTTTGTACGTGGTAGAGCCACGCTGAACCTATTACTGGTTTCAGCATGAATGGGCCGGCTCGTCCCGGGTAGGACCGCCCTCTCAAAGAAAACCGACGTGAAGTAACAGTGCTTGTATTGTTGCGTTTCGTCCGCTCAGTGAGAGCGCCGGATAAACCCACCTCCACTCTTCCTCACCCCTTCTCCACTCCCCTCCCCCAAACACAGGCTAGCAACGTACTTGCGACTCCCCTAGTGTTGCTAGTGTCTATGGACGGTGGTGATCACTTAACATCAGGTGACCCACCTGTTCGTTTGCCAGTTATGATATTTAAAAAAAATTACGCCATACCCACACTAAAATTATAAATACAACAGTTTTTTTTTAATGAAATGACTACCCTGTTAAACTGAAAAGGCCTATCAGCTTTTCCGGGCCTTTTTTGGCAAGCGATTAAGGCACTCAGCCGTGTAGACCTTGGTTGGTTGCTAGGTCAATAACATACGCAGTTCGAAAAAAAAAACGGAAATGGCGGTGATACTCCCTTAGTTTAACTTTGTACAGACTCTCTCGCCATTTTCAAATATCTTCGTCTATTTGTCAATAAAAGGGACGGGCCTCAGTTTGTTTGAAAATATAGTGTAAACTCTTTATAACCCCATTCGTTATTACGAAAAAGACCCTATTACGTAAAAATTAGTTCAGTTTTGTTGGTTTTTATGATGAAACGGTATTTACATCGAAACAGCTAGGTTCTATTAAGAAAACACGTTAATATTATTTTTTAAATTGCTCAATATAATCACTAGATATTATTAGTATTATTGTTTATGTTATCAGCTTACAAAAGGTTCTCACAACATTTTTGAGGTCCTGAAATCTCTAAGAAAGATAGCTGAGGGCGTAAATAGCCCTCTTGCTTTTGTTATTCTTAAATGCCAAGAAAACTCTCGGATTGCAGTGTCTTTAGAAAATTTCAATACCATTTACTAAACACATCAGGCATTTATTAGTTATAAAGAAACATTTAAACTGTCAACATGACCAGTAAACGAAAGCGTTATGTATTGCCGAAAAGATCGTGGAAACTATTATGAAAGAAAACTGTTTAGAACGAATAAAATAAAATGTTGGGTCCATAAGTTTGTTATACACTTCAGTTAGACCGTTAGTGTCGGCTAAGAGATAAATTTGCAATAAGACTATTCTTTTATTGCCATTCTTGCCATTATTGCCATCGCTGTTATATAGGGAATAAATAGTTAGTGCACAGTTCAAAATAGTCATAATATATATTATACACATCTTATTTAAATAAGAACCATGAAAACGACAAAAACCGTTATGTACACGTTTGGACATATTATTGCTACTCTTATGGCGTTACAGACGTATATCTCCGACTCCGAACAAGTTCTGGTGTCATTAAATTATAAGATAGGTATGGGCATATCATAAATTGGTCTGGTCAACGAATACGTGCTCTGTCTGCGTAGCATGAAAACTGGTTCCAGCCGGTCGCGGTCAAAAGGTTGCGTAAAACATAAAACGCTTGCCAATCTGTGTATGTGGAATAAAAAACAGATAATACCATGATTATTCGTGTCATCGTTAGATGAAAAATTAAACACCTATTTGTTGGTGTTTATTTAATATAATGATTAGCCTTGTCTACAACTTAATAGCGTATTAAGTATAAATAGATAATTATAACTTCTATATATTAATTATGAAATACGTTGCTCATTTATTTTAGGACAATTACTTTCAATTATTCAGTTGTGGGATAATTATCTGTTTTGTATCATTTTGTAATTTGTAACAATAGCTCAATAAAAACAACAATAACGATAAAAAATAAATATATAATATATTCGTTTCTCGTATCGTAGCTTTTAGTGTGAGCAACGTGAAATGCTCTCCCTTTCACACCTTCTTACATAATGTTTAATTGTTGGTATGTTCTTACAACACCGGGTGACTACTATCATACTAATATGAAAATAATATTATTCATACTGTTGTAACAAGTTTGTAGGTAATTCAATTTTATTAATATGCTTAACAAATAGGACAGTCGGTTACCGACTCTCTGAAATGTAATAAATAACACTAACGACAACAAAACTCTCCACATTCGAAAAATTAACTACTGAGATGCATTCTCGTACAAAAACCCTAATTACTAAAGTCATATTACTATTTCCATTATTAGGAATTGATTTACAATATTTCATTGTTCTATGAAGAGAAAAGAGTTACTTTCGTATTTATAATATTAATGTGGACATGGATTGTATATGTTGTATTTCAAATTTAATATCTAAGTAGATTTTTCATACGTTCCTTTGATATTGCACAGTTTCATGTTTTCTGTCGATACAGCAGAGCATAGCTCGAACTGGAAATAGTATTGAAATTTTCAACCTCGTTTTCGCCTCTTCGGGAAATTGCAATTCTTCTACGAAACTACTGAGATTTAAAGTGATTGCTCTTTCATATGTATTTTATTTTTTATTATATAGCATCTATAGTATATATTAATCATATATATATATGATTGTTAATAGGAATATGTCTACATTAAACGAAATATCGGTGTTATTACAAAAAAGTGAAATACGTATTGAACCCTGGCTTTAAAAAGATCTCGTATTAAATGCACCGCGGTCGCTGAATGTTCGCCATCTTGCTCTTTTGTCTCGCTTTGGTTACGTTAGGTTAGACTTGTGAAAAAGGATAACGCGAACTTGCCTCGGGCGAGCGCGGTGCATTTATTTCGCAAACTTTTTAAACCAAGTATTTTTTAATAGGTATTTAACTTTTTTGTAATAACAAGGTATAGGTCTACATGCATAAGTCAGAACTACAATCTCTTCATGTAACTAGAAACAAAGAACCGATATACAAATTTAATCATCAAAAAGCAAATATCGACAAATGCTAATAACAACATGAACCGGTATTTTACAAAAAAAATCACCTTCTGTATTATGTAGATACAACTATTTGATACTAGTACTAGCTTTTGTTCGCAGCTTCGCTTGCATTAATATAGTGTATCTGTGCTATATTATCCATTGGAAAAGGTTTTTTTTTCTAGGTGAAATTTACCCTATGTCCGTTTCAATACCCCTAGCAATATGTATGCAAAATTCTAGAACGTGCGGTTGTGTTTAAGGCGTGAATGTGTAACAAACAAACAAACTCATCTACGTATTCATAAGATTGGTAAGGATTATGTTATTTTGTTCATATTATTAGGTATGTATTGAACAAATGTCTACATTTCGAAAAAGCATAATTAACTTTTTTATCACAGTGTGGACAAAACTAAAGACTTCAACTAAGGCCATTTCTTTGATCTTTACTGAAGTAAATAAAAACCTTATTAATTGCAGTAGAGCGAGGTAGTGCCAGCCATCGAACCGATGTCAAAGAACAAGGATACTCATTACGTTTTCCTTTGGGTCAAAGGTCTTTGACATAAACGGAGTCGATTGACGAGCATTCAACGCCACAATGATGTTAGCAAAATTACTTAAATAATCTACTCAAAATAGAACATAAACGTTATTTTCTATAAAAAAAAAATGTCTTGATTGAAGTAAAACTTCGATAATAATTAAACATGGACGGTGGAGATCACTTACCATCAGGTGACCCGCATGTTCGTTTGCTGCCAATAGTATAAAAAAAAAACAACTAAGGTTATATTAAATCATGATTAATTTAATTCGTTAGTTATCATAGTAATCTGTTCGTACTTTTCTATATTTTATTTACTTTATAACAAAGACTTGCTAATAATGTTTCCTGTGTTATTTAAGGTCCTGCCGGTCCAAAAGGTCCAAAATTTCATCAAAATCGGTCCAACCCTTTAGGAGGAATCCAGTGACATACAAACGTACAGAAGAAATTTATATATAGAGATATGAAGTTGGTCCATCTTTTTGTCTCAAAATCGTAGTTTGTATGTAGTAGTTTGTATGTAAAATGATTTATTAAATAAACACGACATAATCTAGTTCGAAAGTCAATTAAAGTTAGCTACGGGCTAAAACTACTGTGTTATTTATTTACTGAACTTGGGGAAACAATAAACTTTTCAATTAATTTCAGACGTATATAACTTAAACTTTTGTTGATATTGATTAATGGAACAGAGATGGAAGGATATTAACAGCTAGCATTTGCTTGTGCCTTCGTTTGCGGGTCAACTTTTTTTCTGACTTTGGCTGATTTTTGCTTTATTTTGGATCATAATTTTACATAAGTAGGGTCGGTACAACATGTTTATCATGTTGTGGTATATTATTTGGCTTAATTTTTACGATCGGCCGCCTGCCTGACATCAACCCTCCTTGGGATTATTTTGTTGTACCACTGTATTTATGATTATTATTATATAGTTACGAAGTCTGATGGGATCCTTAGCCTTACAATTTCTGTAGGCTTTGGTAGGCTATTTATAGTGTTTCTTTAAGCGGCACCACCGTCCCAGTTAAAAACAAAGTTCTTCAAGATTATGATCTGCTTGCTATATTGCCATTTTACCACATTTACCACAAGGTTCCATTCTGGGACCACTTCTTTTTATTTTATACACTGCAGACATTACTCAGTGTTTTCAAAATTGCAAATACCATTTATACGCTGATGATTTGCAAATATATTTACCAATACATCATTCTGATGTTGATAATACCGTTCAAAAATTAAATGATGATTGAAGTAGGATTTATCGGTGGTCAACTGAAAACTCACTTGTTCTTAATCCTTCAAAGTCGAAATACGGCGTATTTGGTTCTAAGAAACAAATTCAGCGTATATGTTCCAAGAATCCTATCATAGTTGTGAATGATGAAATAGTTGAACGTGTACGGGAAGCCAGAAGTCTTGGTATTCTCCTTGACGAGCGACTTAGTTTTGAGTCTCATGTACTTGAAATTGCTCGTAGCTGTTTTTTTAGGCTCAAAGTTTTATACAAGATACGTGATTTCCTAAAAACCGAAATCCGCATTAGTCTATGCGAAACCTTAATACTCTCCAAGCTCAATTATTGTATCTCAGTTTATAGCCCTTGTCTATTGAGTAGAACTAAAAAACTTCTTCAACGAGTCCAAAATGCATGCGCCCGGTACTGCTATCGTATCCCACCGCGTGCTCATGTAACACCATATCTAAATAAAGCACATATTCTAAAAATGGAGGCACGTTATAAGTTATACTTCTCTAAACTACTCTTCGGAGTTGTAAAATCTGAACATCCGACATACCTGTACAACAAACTTGAGTGGTTAGGCCAACAAAGGAGAGTCGGGAATCGTAGTAACTTAAGCTGTCTAAGAGTTCCTAAGCACAAAACCACTGCCTTTCGAGGTAGCTTCAGATACCAGGCCACAAAATGCTGGAACAATATTCCCCCACCCATCCGTAATTCTATATCCTTATTTGGTTTCAGCTCAAAATTAAAAACTTTTCTACTTTCAATGCAAATAACTTAGCCTGTTATTCTACGACTTTCTATTTTTATTTATATGTATGTATGTATATATGTATGTGTGTCTATATTTATATATTCATTTTTCCCTATTATTAATTTATATGTACTTATTATCTTATATTTCATATTAAACTTCTATTACCATTCTTTTTTTCATTCACTACACGAAACACTACATAACATTTAATATGCACACCATCTCTCGGTGCACACATAACACTCAGGGTCCCGAGTGAAAATCAGCGCTGAAGGACTAACCTCCAACAGCACACACGCTGACTCGTGGCCCATTTGCTACACACACACACACACACTTAACCATCAATTTGTACTTTTTATTGTTTATATATATGTTTTTTCTTTTTTTTAATTGTACGGGTTTTCATATTTACTTATGTGTGTTGCAAATAAATGTTTTTTCTTTCTTTCTTTCAAATGTAGCGTCTTATATTCTTTCAATACTATGTTTACTATCCATTTATATAGATTACATTCCAATTTGATGAAATATAGATTCGTGGTTTCAGAATTTTCTCAGTAATAACAATATAATATTATATACAATAAACCATTATAATAATATAAAATATGAAAACTACAATAGAAAAATAAATGCAAATAAAATTACATGTCAATGTCATATAATTATTTGTATATAATAATAATAATAATTATATAATTATTTGGACGCATATGATTGATAATAATTTGAATGACACTTGTAATAAAACTATTTTAAATTTCTCCTACCAACATTAGAAATAACATTTTTATGCAATTGGACGCAAACGAACATACCGGTCAACTGATGGTAAGGAATCACGCGTTACCGGCTTTTGAGATAGGAGTAGGCTCGTTTCTTAAAGATTGAGAAGTTGTATTGGTCTGCAAACACCACCACTTGGAATTAATTTCAAAGAACCGATGTACGTGGAAAAAACCTTCGTGAAAACATAGACGATTAAAATTAACCGTCGATACAGAAGAAACGACGTCGATTAGAGAGTTTAATTAGACAATAGGTAGATGATTTACAACTTGTACAATGCCAACCATTATATTGCCTATTCATGACGAATCGAGAAATTCACAAAGGTTCCTCTCGAATGCCATTGTCGTAGCCCGATTAACGAAATTAATGAAGCAATAAGTTTAAAATAAGGGAACAGTTTTGTTTATAAATTACCGTATCTATTATTCTATTAATGAGCAATAATAATTGCTTAGAGATTTTAGAATATTATCAGTACCTAGGTGACCTGTGCCCACTTAGTTGAGCGGCAAACATTTATAAAAAACTATTGTTTCTGACTTAACTATAAGAGTTAGACATAAGCTGTCGTTGACTTTTTTAGGCATTATCAAGCTCTACAACTTTTCTCTGGAATTCAATCATATATCTCTCATCGTTAAGGAAGTGTTCGTAAGAACCGTTTTTTCTACGACTTACGTTGCAAATCCGACTTTCATTAAAAAGTCTTTTCATTTTTCGGGTTAATATATAGCCTATGACACACACAAATAACGTGGATTTCTATTGGTAAAAGAATTTTCAAAATCGGTTTAGTAGATCCAGATATTACCCCCTACAATTCACAAACTTTAACCTCTTTATAATATTTGTATAGATAACGGCATCAATGAAATCATTCATTTGAAACCAAATTTTCAACACTAACATATATTATCGTTAATAATAATCGCTAATATTATGATTGCAAAAGTGAGCATCATAAAAATTTGCATAGGCCTTGTCTGCCAAAGGAACAAAAAGGACATAGTTGAGTAGTTAAAGTTTGAAAGCGTAACAAACAAAGAAACAAAATCACTCTAGCATTTATAATATTAGTAAGGATAATAACATTTTTGTTTTGTAACCAATCAATAGTATAGTAACATATACTTGTAGTATACAGAATTTCATTAAAATTGGTACATATATATAGGTAAATACAGCTAAACTTTATAATAAGTATCTGCCACAAAATATCTACACATATAACTACAGGTTTATTAAAACAGATAAAAAAGTGTTTGTGCGTACTTATGTACACGCGTTAGAAGTTATACTTCTTTGGCGTAACAAGATAAAATCTTTTCAAAAAATTTATCTTTGCCTTATATTCTACGTTTGTAGAAAAAACGATACTAACCATAGAAATGTTGACTATAGCTAACTTCAGGGTGTCGGTTTTTCGTGACGGTGTGCGCGCGACTCTCATCATTTTTCCCTAACGCGCCAAAAGAAGTATAACTTGAAAAAGAAGCATTACTTAACGATTGGAACATTTAGTACCTACTATTACGTTATATGTACACGGACAAGTAAGAAACTTGTAGAGCAACAAAGAGTAAGTGAGCCGCGAGATTGAGCTATAATCGACTCTTCCGGCTGTCTGTGAGATGTGTAGTCTCGTGAAACCTTATACGCTTTGTTTTTGTATAGGATAAGTTCTCGGGTAAATGTCTCGTTAGCACGAATTCCATTTCTACCGAATCTACGAGAAGACCTTATACATCGTTTCAGGGATTAACGGTAGTTATTTGTATAATGACTTATTGAAATTATGGAAGCGATTTTCTGTTTAAATTTATTCATTCATAAAATTTAATAGAAGGAAGACGTAAAACATTCCGCCTTGTGATAATAACATAATAATTTTGAACGTCGTAATAAATTGTCTAAGTTTATAAATCTATTACTGCTTCTTTAATAATTTCATTTCATATCTTCACTTTGAAATCGTTTTACTGTTTAAATTGTCAGGAATTAGTGAAAATATAATATTCAATTGAACTCAAAATTTGGTACAGAGTACAATTGCAATTTTATATAAAATATGTTAATTGTACAAATGTCTATAAATATTACTAAGAACAGATGTCTATGTAATCGCTAACAGGATCCTGTACAATTTAATAAAAATGGCCAAGTTTTTAGATTAGTTATTACAATGTAAAACTTCTTTATTTTGTAAGTGGTAGAGCCACGCTGAAGCTATTATTGGTTTCAGAAAACCGACGTGAAGTAACAGTGTTTGCATTGTTGCTTTTCGTTCAGTCAGTGAGAGCGCCGGTTACCCACCTATCCACCCCCTCCCCTCTCCATCCACTATCCATACCCCACTTCCCCTCCCCAAACAGGCTGGCAACGCACTTGCGACTCCCTTGTTGTTGCAAGTGTCTATGGGCAGTGGTAATCGCTTAACATCAGATAACCCACGTGTTCGTTTGCCTCCAATGATTAAAAAAAATTGAATTAAGTGTGAAATAAGCAGACGCTTACAATATTTATGAAATCTTAGATTGCTTTACTATAGAACATTATTTTACTATTAACATTTAAATGCCTTGATTTCTAGTATTCATTAGATATGCGCTCTAAGTGAAAATATATATAATTGCTTTTATGACTAAGCTCGCTGCAATACACCAAAATGGATTGAGTGCCGATTCCCTTGAAACTGAATGAACAGCCGTACAAACTCGTGACTGTAGACTGTATGATAGAAAGAAGCATTAGTATTTAATGTGCTCATAAATGACGTAAGAACATCACGCGGCGAAACATTCCATAGGATGAATAATGTTACCTTAACGCGACTATTAAACAAATATCTTTAAATTAAATGTGTACATGACTAAAATAAGGGTGTGTGTGCGATTCACACACGATAGAGGTGAAACTTCAGTAAATCAACAAAAGAATTAGATGAATATATATAACAAGGGTAGGATAGTTACAAAGTTTATTTGTTTAAGAAAGCATTTTGATTAATTTTGAAATATGTTTTATATTGTATTTAACATATGTTACAGTGTACAATAGTATTAGCTCACGTACTTTTCACATATACTAACACACGTTAAATGCTCAAATACAAGCAAGTATTAAACAGTGTGTACATTTGCTCTCTCGCTCTGGCTCACTAATGATAGGCGACTATGCTTAGAAGACGGGAGTGGAGATGCTATGAAGCATGGCACAAAGAGGAGAGGCCGATAATATAAAATAGTATGTATATTTCTGTCTCATTCTTTGCCGGCTTCATCCTACACATTTTTGTATTTGTGTCTCTTACCTATCGTTTTACCCGTTGCATCCGGTTTGAAATCACGATTCTAAAGAAGTTTCACTTCAAAATATTTTGTTTTTCCTAAGACTTTGTTGGCCTAGTGCTAGAGTTTTCTTTCCGACTTAACGTCTTCCTTTCTGCCCGGTCTTTGTCATACTTTTGTGTCATGAGGTCGTTCTCTTTCGTATCCAAATTCACAACGTCGAACCAGCGTTTTATTTAATTATTCTATTAATATGTAAAATTAAAAAAAAATTAGATAGCACATATACCATATGAATATTCATATGAAAATGCATTCCACCACGTAATTAAGTGTATCTTACAAAACGAACATATATCGCTTCTTTAGCATTTAATTATGTTAAAAACATGAAATCTAATAAGTTTAACATATTCCAGTGTCTTGCAGCGATAAAAAAAAACAATTTAGTTAGTTTGTATCTAGTGAAATCTATGAGTATTTATGGTTCTAGTTTTTCGGCGGCATAAAGATTTCTAAGTACTAAACTAGAACACTATTCTTAATTTTAATATCCTTAGCTTTATGTATGTGCATGCACTTAGAACATGTTCTTTTAGGTGGTAGAAGTACGATAAAGCTATTACTGGTTTCTTCATGAATGGGTCGGCTCGTTCGGGGTAGTACCACTCGACCCACCGAAACACCGACGTGAAGTAACAGTGCGTTTCGTTCGGTCAGAGCTCTGGAGGCCTACCTACGCTCTCCCCCCCCTGACCCCCCCCTCTCCCTTTTCTACCCAAACACAGAATAACAACCACTTGCGACTCTCCTGGTGTTGCTAATGTCTATGGACGGCAGTGATTACTTAACATCAGGTGATCCACCTGTTCGTTTGTCTCCTATGATATAAAAAAAAAATGTGCTAACCTAGCCCTTTGTAAGTTTAGTATGGTATGGTTTACGATTACATAATTCATCTTATCCTTTTATATTGTGTATTCGTTTTATATATAAAACTATATATCCTCAATGTCTCTCTTTTGTAGCAAAAATATAGTTGTTTTTATTTTTTATTTTATTGTAGCACGGCAAAATGACTGTACTATACCTGATGGTAAACACGGTACAATCTAAAAATAATGGCGACCATCGTGTGACACAATATGCATCGTTGGTCGCCGCTGTCATGCCGGCCTGCAAAAAGCTGGATATGCACAGGTTGATCCCAAAACGCGACCCGCAAAAGCGAATCACTATGACGGGCTTTTTCGCCATATACATGGTGATTGCGACCCAGTCAGGCTGTAAATCCTACCACCTCGCTTTCGCCATTGCCTTCAGCAGGGTGCACCACGTGCAGGTGAGGTTGACTTGGGTGTCTTAAATCTTATGACTAACACCGTCATTATAAGTGAGTGTCTCCGATATATATTGACATGTTTATTCATATAATAAGAAAAAAGACTAATTCGTATCAATGTTTTTTATAACTGTAATCTTATATTTTAATACCGGTTGTACTACGTTGTACGTAAATGCCAATCATCAGTTTTCCATCCAGTTCGGTGTCGCAAAATACACGTTTCCATTAAGAACGAACAAATATATAAATGATTGCGTCATTTAGATTGAATTGGTATTTCTACCTGTTCTCTTGAATACAATAGTGCATATTATCTATACCAATATTATAAAAAGGTAAAGTTTGTGAGTTTTTGACGTTGAGATGATGTAGGGGGTAATCTCAGTAACTACTGGTCCGATTTGAATAATTCTAAGTGTATATAGCTCATTTATCGAGGATGGTTATAGGCTATATATCATCGCACTAAGACCAATAGGAGCGGAGAAACAATGAAGAATGTTTAAAAATCGTTTTTTTGTTCCTCTTGAGAGCTTCCGCAGCGTGTTAGCGTTAGCTCAAAGTAACTATTCCACGCAGACGAAGTCGCGGGCAGAGGCTAGTTAAATATAAATCTAAAGTTGCGAAGAAATGTAAGCCTCAGTGTGACAAGCTTCTAATGTTGATTAAAAGTAAAATACTTAGACAGCTCTTGCATAAATCTTTCATAATTATTCCTAACAATATGAAACTTAAAACTTTTGAATTATATAATACATCATTAACCTTAATGTGGAATATTAAACAAACAAGACGGATCGTTATTCACGTACTATCCCGTACGAGAAAGTATTTTCACATCAGCAAAACAATGATCTAAAGAATATACGAGACAGATAAAACAAGCAGTTATTTATTTCAGAAGTGGAATTTAAATTAAGAATGCATTAGAAGAACCAGCATGAACCTATATTTATCATTACATATTATAAAACAAAGTCCTCTGCCACGTCTGTTTGTCTGTCTGTCTGTTTGCGATAAAGTCAAAAAGTACTGAATGGATTTTCTTGTAGTTTTCACCAGTAGATAGAGTGATTCACGAGGAAAGTTTAGGTATATAGTTTGCTTAGGTCTTTTTATTATCAGGCCGGGGCAATGTCCGCCGTGCCCGCTAGTAAGTTTATATAATGTTGCACTGTTTAAGAGCTTGTGCCTCTCGTTTTTAGTAATATTTAGTCAAATAATCAACGTATAAATTCGTTCTGTTGAATCTAGTTCGTAAAATATTAGAGTACGAAACTAGTATTGGTAGAAGTAATGCGAAATATTCAAGCATAGATGTTGGTAAACAAGTTTAGATCACGACTATGTGAGTTGTGCGGCAAGGCGTGGCCCGTGGTGTCGAGGTCGGCAGGCTCCAATCGAAAGTCGCACTGGCCATTGCAGGCACAGCGAACTGGTTGTCATTGCGCATATCGACTACGGGTTTAATGTCGACTAGTTTTGCTAGCATTTCATACATTTAAACAGTTAAATTTACTCAGTTTCTTTCTTAGTAGATTCCTTTATAGTAGTAGTAGTCACTTTTTAAAAACAAATGCCGACTAAAGCGATTATCGCCAAATAAGTTTTGAATTATAATTGTGTAGTTGAAATAATATGCATGTTTTTTTTTAATATCATAGCAGGTAAACGAACAGGCGGGTCACCGCCTTCCATAGACACTAGCAACACCGGGGAGTCGCAAGTGCGTGGGCAGCCTGTGTTTGGTGGGAGGGGGAATGTGATAGGGAGTAGGGGGGATGGGATAGGGAGTAGGGGGAAGAGGAGGTGGGCCTCGATGCTCTCACTGACCGAACGAAAAACAACATTGCAAGCACGCTGTTTTGCTGTCTGTTACTTCACGTCGGTTTTGTGTGAGAGGGTGGTATTACCCCGGGAGAGACGACCCATTCATGCTGAAACCAGTAATGGCTTCAGCGTGGCTCTGCCACCTACAAAATGTATGTGGTTGTATATAATATATATTAGTATGTTCGTAGGTTGGAACCTCGTCATGTTCCAATTAATTAATATGAATTAGTTCTTGCCCGCGGCTTCACTCGAGGTAATGTAGATGTAATCTATCCCTTCGAAGCACTACATTACATTTCTGGAGGACAATGCTTTATGTTCTTTTACTACTGTATCCCTGACAGGTGTATGCAAAACTTCATACCTAAAAAAAAACAATTGAATATTTAAGTCGTGAAAGCTAAACAAGCAAAAATACATTCGCATTAAGAATTTTAAGGATTTAAATAGCTTTATCAATTTACTGATTTCGAGGAGGCAATATAAGTAGGAGAAATAATCTTTTAGTACGACCGTATGTGGGCAAAATTATATAACTTTGGATTTCTCAAGGATATGAAATCGCCGATACGTCCTTTTTAAGTATGTCCGTACCTTCCCTCGATAAGAAGCCTCTGACCTAGGAGAGGGATTCTAGCAGGATGGAATTATTATTAATATCAATATAAACATATGTATTTATAAAATTAATGATAGAATGAGAATCATAAAATTCTCCCTCGTAATACTAGTTTATCAAATTCCCTACACAAATCCCTTTTGATATATAAACAGGCCTCTACAACTAAGCTCATAATGTAAGTGATGTAATAAGTCCTAAATAAACATTTCCTTGAGTGATTAATATTTAAATGCGCCTCAAGCGAAAGTTCAACTTGGAATATGTTATCCAAACATCGTTTCGCATCGTCACTTCCCACTCATAGCTGCAGGCAATGACATTAGGGTTTACTTTCCTTGTTTTGGTTTATATACTGCTCGTTGCCACTATTACTAATTAAGTAATATTTATATTAAACAACATTATTTGCTCATGAATCAGACAACAACCCAAGCCGAAGTGTGCCGCGCACCCTTGAGCTAGTTGTCAAAATAAAATCGGCTGAATGCCTTAAGCGCTCGCCTTAATAGCCCTGTGAAGCTGTTAAGACCTAGACAGGTCAATAACGTAGTCAGTTTGAAAAAAAAACATTATTTGCTTTGTCACCCAATATATATGTCTTTTTTTTTTCAAGAAACTTAATTAATAGTAATGTTATTTGCTTATTGATGAGAATCAACTAAATGCACTTTTGGTGGTATAATCAATTGTACATAACGTCATACGTAACAACGTCGGGTTTGTTTTAAACGCCATCTGTCCGCTCTTTCTTCGAACTACATTACGTGTTGTGCATGTTTGATATTTTTTATATTATCAGCAATTTTTCATGGCCCTCTATATTATAACTGACATTTTTCGAAAAAAATTGAATTTCTAAGAGTATATAATTCGTACAATTTATACAATTGATAGTATTTGATTAAAACGTCTATTATTATTATTTTAAGTTTGTTATTTAATTCCCTGAGGTATATTTTAATAACAATCAAGTTTAATGCTACACATTTGCCACATGTACTAAGACGACTGATTTTTTTAACATGTGATATTAATATACTATTAAAAGATGACTTAAAATTAATCAAGAAACAGGAATACATTCAAATAAATAACACATAGATTCAGGTAGTAGTTCAATTATAATGGATATCGCATAACTTTACAATGCCTTAGCGTAATAGTAATTCGAAGATAAACAAAGCATGACGCCTCCGATGTTGAGTTTTCTAAAATTAATAACAGCCTGCGTCTTTTTTTGTGCTCATTGAAATATAAAACCGAATAAAATTTTATAAATACAACCCACTACACTCAGAAAAAATTTAACTTACAGTTAGTGATTAACAAATCTAGAGATTAACATTTCAGTTTCACCGGCTTTGCTATATCTATATCATTTTAGTGTGTTAGTATAATAATATTAACAGCCATAGTCTTTATATCGATTTTTAAATACTAAAATGAACGCAACTATTATAATCACATATACCTGAATTTAGAAGCTGTAATTTCATTTCATGATTGAAACGTGTACACTTTTCATTTAAGTTTATTTATTATTCATGCTATTGTTTAATTAATTAATAAAGAATTAGTTCTACACAGCCTTGTTATAATATATTCATGGCATACTAGATCACTTCGCATCCGGAAATTATATCAATAAAAACGCAATCCAGTTTCATGGGAGATACATCATTAAACTCTTTGTAGGAACGGAAGAAATACCTGCATTACTAATATCGACCAGACCACGACAAGGTCGCCTTAAAACCCGTATATCATATCTCGTATAAGGCAAATCAAATAACACAATGAATCATAGACCAATACACTTATAGATATGCATAAAATAAAGAAATTACTCTGGCAATTTTATTTATTTAGTCGTTTTGTTCTTTTACTGAATCTTATAAGACCGTCGTAGATAAATGTCACTTCAAAGCCATCTCAATAAAAAATAACCCCTAAAAGTAGAACTCTTTGTTAAGATTCAAATTAATACTGTGGAGATGGATAGTCCACAGACGAGGCGTTTTAAGGTTAATTAAAAAGTGAAGGGGTGTATGTCAACGAATCTTTTATTCCACAGCATTACTGGATAGACGAATATATTAAAATGCCTTTATGAATAAATCATTTGATTACATGTTTATTATTATGTATCGTAATAGATACTTGAGATACAATAAAAAGGATTTCTATGTTTAAATACGCATAGCAATTTTCATGGTGATTGAACGAACGGTATTAAATGTGTTACAGCGACACCTTGTAGCTAGATATAGTAAAAAGGGCGATAAAAAGTATTCTCTATAAAAAAGTACAATACTTAGGTGTTAAGTTTCTTAGTGATTGATCAAAGGGCTTTATCGGTCTCAAATATATGTGATAATATCATCGACATATAAATACCAAAGACACACAGAATAAAAGTAGCGCTAAAAACCGGCCGAAAAACTCACCAATATAAATACGTGGTTATAGTTATACGATAAACTTATGATTTTGCAAATTCAACCTTACCTGAATGATTTAAAGTGGTTTTTACAAGGATGCAAGCGATGAGATACTATTTGAAATGACTGCCTAATCCAAAATTATACACTCATTTTTGTATGCCGTCTGTAAGACGTTAAGTGTGCTTCTTGGGTTTTTGTACATCAATGGATAAAATCCATTTCATATTCAGTCGCATAGCAGAAAATTCTAACTAAAGTTTTACCCTATCTTTAAAGAAGTTTAACACTTTAACTGCCATGTCGTAATCACATGTTTCTTTTAGTACTGAACTACTTTTTACGATTATCAAAAGTTCTAGCGATATATTATATTTTTTTAACCGTGTAATTTACTTTTTCATTTGCGTAGTTAACTCCTCATCTCTCAGTTAAATTCCTTTTTATTGTAATATCTTAATTGAAACTATAAATATGATTATGCCTTTGTCATAGTTTTATTATGACTTTAACCTTTAAGAAATTACTATTAACACCAATATCTGTTTATCGAACAATTAAAAATTAAATTATTTGATTCACAAATATCGGAAAGATAAAACTAACAGGGCAAGCAAACCGCTGCTTTGTTTGGCTTTCGTTGCCAAATGTAACCACATTCACGTCCCAATGACGTATTCCGATTGTATGGAACCGTCTGCGTATAAATCACGAAGCCTTTTATTTATTTGGAAACTTTTATATTCGTAAAATTAATTCCTTTTCATTCTTGGAGACATTTCTTTTGATATCGTCAGTGAGTGTAGTACATATTAAAAAAAAACAGATTAAAACAGATTATATAAGCATCTTTCGTGTAATAAATTTTTTTTGAGGGTCTGTATGTTTAATGAATTATAATTTTCTTCGAATATTAAAACCTTTTTAAATTATAACCTATTTCGTTTTAAGTTGCTTAATTAGCGAAGTATTTACAATCATGTACCTGTAATATTTTTAATTAGTATAGTTCAAAATATACTTAAACTTCTCGAATTTTGGGTAGATTTATATAATAGTACAGCACAAAATTTTAAATCGATTCTCTTACTGCATAGTTATCATCAAAACGCCTTAATAGCGATTCCAGTGGGAGCTCCAATAATTCATTCCAAAACCCAAACCTAAAGCTTCCAAGGCGGTAGACTAGAGGGAGAATCATAGGATTGAATTTACATTTTATGTATAGAGCCTGATGAATTGTATTTCTAGCACACAAAGCTGTTATTTCACTAATTGGAACGGGTCGGGAAATGTTAATTTGATAACCGGCGCTAGCGTTAACATTTATAATTTGCGGTCGCACTAATAGTAAAACACTAAATGCCGCAATTTTGGCAACAAAACAAGATTCTATGAGAATTAATCTATATGTATATGTAAATAAAAATTAATTGTCGAATGTAGGTAAGCGCATCCTTTTAGAACTGTTGCAAATATTTCGATAATTCCTTTTTTGTTTGTAATTACCAGTACAAGATTTCTATGAAAGAAAATGCTTGAAAAACCTCACAGAAAAGTGGAAAGTTTGTCTAGGAATAAATAATAGAATACATTTCAATTATTTTTAGAAATGTCTGTCTGTCTGTTTTGTGAACACGTATCACTGCGAAAATACTGGGTTCACAATAAATTCTCAGTAAGAAAACCGTAAAGCATATCCTCGGGAGTAACTTAGTGTTTGTTTCATTCAAATCGGTCCACTCTATCAAAAGTTATTGTAGTTTTAATGACGACAAAGTGCGAGAGAAAAGTAGACAAGTAAAAGGACTTAATACATTCAGATGACTTTATTAATTACCGTTTTACATAAGCTTCCACGCAGACGAAGTAATAAATAAAAATCAACTAAAGCTAAGTATTAATAAAAAATACCTATCAGGAACATTAGAAATAAAGCAAAGAGTACAAAAGATAGTAGCGGTTTTATTTGTCGAAAAACATACCAAAAACGATAGACTTATACCATATTGGGTTGTCGTATTTAGTAGGAGTATGGTTTCAAATTGGTGAGTTATTTCTTTCAAGAAGGAAATCTACTACCATGATCATTGTTGAGAGCCAGTTCTTTTAGCAAGAGTTTAACCTCTTGATCTTTTAAATCGTATAGTTCAATAAAAAATAATTACGTTCTCCAATATAGAAATTCGAGCCTAATTTATTGATTTTATTTTAATTTATTTTATGTATTTAGCACACCAACATAAATACTACACGTAGATAAAGTCATATATGGTCAATTATAAGATAAAATTACAGTGTAATAATTACAATCACAGGCATGCATGCCATTAATAAATGGCAAAAAATAGAAACTAATTCTAATTAGGTACCATATAGATTAGATACATTTTTACAAGTACACCAACAAGTCATGTTTTTAAGCAAGTGCCGCTTGAATGATCCAAATACATCAAAAAAATGTCGATGTTGTTATTTGTTCGAGATACGTCATTATACAATCTAGCAGTATTAAAGGACTGTTATATATGGTGTTTAATAATATACGGTGATAAATGATCTATGACTTTGACATTTAAGTCTATAATATCTAGCATAAATAATGTATATATTTAAAAAAAACCCCTGTCTCGAACTAGTATAAGCAGCTATTCGTAGAATATGGCACCCAGTTATATATACAACAGAGTTCGTAATACTATGTCTTAAACTCGAAGAAGGTTATCAAGTGACATTTATTCTTCCGCGAGCTACGAACTAATATTCATGGTACGTTATTAACATGAAACGGTTTCATATATAGCAACCATT
Organism: Antheraea pernyi; assembly: GCA_015888305.1. NCBI lineage: Eukaryota > Metazoa > Arthropoda > Insecta > Lepidoptera > Saturniidae > Antheraea > Antheraea pernyi. Next base: position 250,456 of record MU158756.1, read on the forward strand.
TTGAATTTTTGTTCGTGCGTGTCATCCACCTACTCTAAAATTATTGGCGATTAAAGATTATGCCGTATAAAAAAATATACTAAATTATCATATAAGAATACTATGTATATTTATACTCTAGGTTTATAGTCTAGGAGTGTGTAGCGATAGATCATTATAGAATTTCCAATTGTTATTTCAAAGATACCATTAATTAATGATACCAAAAAATAATAATTAGTATAAATTCACATTTATTTTACGTTTCATATAGCTTCTTCGCTTTTTTCAAGGATATGTTTTCCATAGATCATAGTCCAATTAACGAGTTATAAAATTTCCAATTTCAACACAATTTTTTTTTCGAACTGACTACGCTATTGACCACGCTTAACAGCTTCACCGGACTACCTTTCAACACATAGTTTCATACAATTTATATGGGCAATGGAACTTGCTGTTGATTAGTATTAAGAGTATTAAATGGAATTAATTTTTCGTCTACCTCAACAATGTTAACTTAGTAATTAAAAAAAATCGTTTATTGACAACCATAATATAATAATAATGGTTCTTTCTTTGTCTCGTATGCATTCCTATACATAGAATCAATTCGATCGCGACGAAGAATTGATGAGTTTTTATGCACACACTCAAGAAGGTTCCTAAATTGCACGTCCTATTGGCACGTATAACTAATTTAGGTTTTTTTTTTCAAACTTGTTTTCGCAAAGGGATCATTTGGTACTGGTAATATAAAGGGAGAGAGGGGTGATCGCAATTTGATGCGATTCGCGACTCACTCCTTTGACTTGTAGCATAAGCATTATATTAAGTCACCAAGATTTGTTAGTCCTGGTATAGATAGAAGTCAGAGAGTAGTGTCTATTTGGTTTGTTATTTTCAATTAATGTAGGTTATAAACTTTTCTAAGATAAAGGGAACGAAGGTGCGGGAAAAAGCTAGTATAGTTAGGTTAGTGTGTACTAACTACTAATAATACAATTAACTAATAATAATAGTATAATTACTAATATATAATTCATATATTATTTTTGTATCTAAGCGCTGTTGTAAATACATCAATAAATATTAAATGCATTAACAAGCTTTTAACAATGAAAATAATATTCATTCAAAAGACATCAACGAGATATTATACCATACTTAACATACAATACATAGCATCATTATAACAATATTCAGTACAGGTATGGAAATAACACATGAAAAGCATGTAAAAAAAGTTCTTTGTTTGATTTTGATATGTTTTATAATAACACGGCAAAATTACTGCACTGTGCCTGATGGTAAACACAGTACAATCCAAAAAGAATGGCGACCACCGAGTGACACACTATCTATCGCCGGTCGCCGCTGTCATGCCGGTCTGCGAAAAGCTGGATGCACAGGTTGATCCCGAAACGCGACCCGCAGAAGCGAATCACTATGACGGGCTTTTTCGCCATATACATTGTGGTTGCGCCCCAGTCAGGCTGTAAAACCCTTTTTTTTTTAACGTGGGGATCCCTTATGGATACGCCACCCTCCCGGGGGAGAGGGTGGATTATGTCCGAGTCGCGCGGATTAAAACCCCACGGTGTACTGACAGACCGTTTTGTGGGGGCGGCAAGGGATCGTTCAAGCTACCTTGTAGAGCCGCCCGGCGGAAGGTGGCCACCGGGCTCCTACCTATAGAGGGACAGACCGGGTACACACCGGCTACCCTCCCTCGTCCGCCGGACCTGTGCAATGAGGAGATGGGCCCCCCGACCCATCTCCTCAGGTCCGGCAGGCTGTAAAACCCTACCATCGTGCTTTCGCCATTGTCTTGTTCGTTATTCAGCACGGTGCACCACGTGCACGTGAGGTTGGCTTGGATGTCTCAAGTCTCAGATGTTATTTGACACCCCTTACACCCCAGTATTTCTCAACATCACCTGTGTTTATAATTGAATGATTAAGATTGAAGGAATGTATAATAACTTATGCGCATAAGTTAATGCTTCGGCAAGTACTGATAAAAATTCTCGGAAATGATGAATATTTACTAGATTTCATCTGTTACACTATGTGTTTACTGTAAATCTGAGGTATTCGAAAATATTGTTATAATATTATACATTTGGAGAAAATTACAAATGTTAACTTCTCGGCGTTCGAAAACGCTAACACACGTAAGTTTTTGTGGTAAATAACTCTGCCATTTTCTAGTAAAAGTTACATTTATCTAACAGTTGGAGCTTCATACAGCGGTGGTATTACTATTTTCATATTCGTTAGTCTAAAGTTTATAAAACGTTTCTAAGTATGCATAATAGTACTTAACATAAATTGTTGTTCTTGTATTCCACTATATGTAACCAATTAACCAATGATACAACACGGCGAAGTCATACAATAGTAAAGTCATTAATAAGTTTTCAAGAGAATTTAATGAAATCGAAATATATACATTTACACAATGACCGAACAACTTACATAACCTCAAAATCCATTAAACACAGAGAAAATATTTCAAAATTAAGAATTAAAAATAAAAGCAGTACATTAACAAATAAGTACGCCGATATATATAAAATCGAATACACACATAACAGTCCTTTAAAACACGTAACCATATTTAAATGATAATATCCAATTAACACCGGAATAATAAAATAAGTAGGTACATAAGATAATGTTACACATACGTCTCCGTTAGTGCAGAGATATGAATGTTAAAATGGACGTGTGAACGAAAATGAATCAGATTAGGAATATACATCAGAGCAAGTTTCAAAATAGCACTACCGAGAAAGAAGTTACGGAGTAATAGGTTAGCATAGTATGAGCATATCATGAGGACATTTAGGTGGTAGAGCCACACCGAAGCTATTACTGATTTCAGCATGAGTCGGCTCGCCCGGGGTAGTACCACCCTTTCACAAAAAACCGACGTGAAGTAATAGTGCTTCCATTGTTGCATTTCGATCGGTCAGTGAGAGCGCCGGAAATACTCCTCTCATTCCCTTTCATCCCCTCCTCCAAACACAGGCTGGCAATGCACTTGCGACTCCCCTGGTGTTGCTAGTGTCTATGGACGACGGTGATCACTTAACATCAGGTGACTGACCCGGCTGTTCGTTTGCCTCCTATGATATAAAAAAAGGTATGTAATCAGATATATAGGAGTAGATGACGCTGAAGAAGGTATGAATAGATTGTGCGAAGAATGCTGTTTGGGTAGAGGAAAACATGTTGTGCCGACCCTACTTACGTGAGATAAGTATAAGAAAATGATAATAATAAGTGTGCGTTGTTAATGATAATTAGTTGGTTATCTGTCTAAAGTGTTATATTGTTAAACCATAAACATATACATAAACAAAAATGAATGAGATCGCACGATTACCATGAAAGTTTGCACACCAAATATTCCATCTACCATTTTACTATAACTCAATTGTTTATTACTAAAATAGTGATTGCGAAAATCTATACCAAACGCGTGTGGAGCCGCGGACCCTCCCAATTTATGGTAATGTAAATTCAATTTTGTTTGCTTTATCTCGATGCTTATTAAAAAATTCTTCCGATTCGTTTTATGACATACACTAAACAAAAATGATATATGTATTTTTAAACTTCATAATATGTGAACTATTTTTTCTATTAATACTAGCGGACCTGGCGGACGTTGTCCTGCCTTGATAATAAAAAAAATCGTAAATTTCATTCGCAACGCCACCTACCAGGTCCAATTATGAATCTAAATCATTCTCGGATCCACTGGAACACGCACACAAAGTTTTATTAAAATCGGTCCAACCGTTTAGGAGGAGTTCAGTGACAAACACACGCACAGAAGAAATATATATATAAAGATGTACTGTATTAGATTATTTTGTGATGAGTAAATCTGATTTACTAAACTAAATTTATTGAATTTTATGTTGCTTAATACATTGTATACATATTTTTCTTATAACTCCGCAAACTTTAATAGGTTTTATTTAAATTATATATACATATAATAATATAGTAGGTGCAATATTTCAGATTATTCGTTGTAATCAAAGCTATTTCATTCTATTTCAGTGTCATCAGAATAATTAAGAGTTATATTTGGTAATAGTTTGTTTCTTTTCGAGGACGAGGTCGTGTGGCGTCTGCTTTACCAATTAATATTTTGTATTTGTTACAAGGTTAAGAAATATAAATCGCATTATTTACGTTGATAGTTAGTTTATCTTCACAGTAATTCTTTGATTGTTCAGCAATATTTGGTAAGTTCACAGTTATTCAAAATTCAATATATCTTTAGCATAAAGTAATATTTTTTGTATTTAAGAATCTATGCTTACTAATAGTACGCATATATACGAAAATAAGTTTGTTTGTTACACTTTCACGGTATAACTATTAACTATTAATCCGATTATCATATAATTTTATAGACAAGGTGTATTCAGGAGTACAAATAAAGGAATAGGGTACTTTAAATCCAGAAAAAGAGTACCCTTCCCGAGGGATAGCTAGAATCTATATTAAAGCGCGCAAAGCCGCGGGCAAAAGGCAGTATCGCATATTAGCCGAAAAACATTGGTTTTATTTCAAAATATATTGCAAGTCATTTCAACATTATTATGAATAATACAGTTTGGCAAGATAAAAATAATTCATTGCATCTTCTGATTGCGTTAAGTTTCAAGAATAAAGCTTTCAATATCAAATGTTGATAAAAAAATAATTCAAAGGCATTTCGTAGTATGTTATGTATAAAAAGACTTATTATAAGTTTAACTGTATTATTCAAGATAATCGATGAGAATTTAAACTTTTCTTCCATTCAATTACGCAGCATATTTGTTGTTTGCTAAACAATTCTCAACTTCACTATAAAGTTTGCGTTCCCACGCTGCAATGTTAACAATAATACAACATCCGTATTGGATGTAATATTTAGAACTATCAAATAGTAAGATAAGTAGGAAGTTCAAAAAGTAAACGTTTGAATGAATTCCTTTATTTGCAATATAAGCATGGAACGGGCCGTGATTGTGAAGATCTCTTATAAGATTTTTCTTAAAGGAAAACTCGGCCTTAGCTCGTCCGCATAAGGTTAGAAGTCCTAATGAATAGAACTTTGTAATGTTGTAAAATCAAAGAATAACGAAGATCGAATGATTCTAAAATCTTACTATATTAGAAATAGCGTTTCCTCGCGTTAATAAAGACTTGATCTGTCTCTCGAGCACCGTACATTTTTTCTAGATAAAATGTTGTGACGAAGGGACAAACAAACTAATTTTCGCATTTATAATATTAGGATAACGCGATATACAGGAAAATACGATCAGAACACGTGAAAATATCTATATTAGATCACATCTAAACATAAACATAGATATGAAGGCTGAATCATAAGCCGAAGCGAGTGAAAGTAATTGAAGGGGCGTGAGGTGCGGAGGGTACAAGGTTACGAACCGGCTGCGCTCAGACATACCAAACAACCATTGAGTAATAGGCAATAAGAATTGCGTTAATATAATGACGATCCGTGATGTATGGAGGCATTGTGATGTCAGCTCATTGTCGAGCAACCTAATAACATTAATTGGCTTCACCGGAATAACTTCAAAATGTACCGTTCTTCCGACCGTGTACATATATTTTTTAATGTTATATTTTAAAATGAAACTTCTTTTGGGAAGGTGTGAATTAGGTTTTATGAAACGAAAATGTGTAACGAAAAAGAGATATCGATAAATAAATAAATAAATCATTATACATATTATAAAATAAAGTCTTCTGCCGCGTCTGTTTGTCTGATCGCGATAAACTCAAAAACTACTAAACGGTATTTCATTCGGTTTTCACCAGTAGATAAAGTGATTCGTGAAGGTTTAGATATATAATTTATCAAGGTTTTTTTTTTATCACTCACTAGTGTATTTATAAGTTTTAGTTTTTTGTACTCGAAATATCTACAAAGAGAGGAAGAGAGAGAGTGATACGTTGAAATCTACATTAGTTTCTGCTGGATCGAAGTGACAATCGCGCACTTTTAAAACTGATTCTGTGTTGAGTTTTATTAACATTGTTAATTTGTTAATTACCATCGTTAGAATATATTAAAATGTTACAAAATAATACCGAAAACTAATATTTACCACCTCCATAGTGTATTCATCTCATTCTCTTAAAAAATTATCAGAATAGTAAATTTTACTTTTACTGCTTGTGAACAGCACACAACAATTGTTTTTGTTGTCACTATATACATAAGAGTATAGTTTATCTCGAGGATACATTAATAGTTAGTCGAGATAATGATATATGATTTGCCAAAAACGAATACATATATATATGAATATCTAACTTACGGTATGAGAATAATATCAAGTTTCAAATTAAACCGAGTGTAAACGTATAATGAAAGCTATACAATTATGTGTCGGAATGATTAGTGGGTACATCAAATAAGTGAATGTTTATTAACTAAATCAAATAGTCGACAAATGTCTAATTAATAATACACTGTTTAAAGAGATAGTACACGTTCAAAATATTCAACGTTAGAATTGAAACATAATAAATTTTGTACAGTCCTTAGAATTCTATTCATACTGTATCAAATATTGACTTTGTCATATATTATATTACATATTTATTAGCTGTAAATTTGTAACTTTTTTCAATGTTTATATTTTATTAATATATTTTTTGTTTATGCTAAAGGGCAGCAAACAGACAGACGGACCATCTGATGGTAAATGGTTACCGTCGCCTATGGACACCTGCAATACCAGGGGTATCGCTTTTTGAAGAGTGTGTTTTAATTTCTTTTTAAAGAGACCCATATCATAATTCTGAGGAAATACTGTGCCGGGTAACTCACTCCACAACATCAGCGTATGTATAATGAAGGTCCTAGAGTACCTTACGGTTGTATTAAATATTATCGCTGTTATGTTGCCGGCCTTGAAGAGTGTGTTTCAATCTCTTTTTAAAGAGACTCATATCATAATTCTGAGGGAATACTGTGCCGGGTAACTCACTCCACAACATCAGCGTATGTATAATGTAGGTCCTAGAGTACCTTACGGTTGTATTAAATATTATCGCTGTTATGTTGCCGGTCTTGAAGAGTGTGTTTCAATTTCTTTTTAAAGAGACCCATATCATAATTCTAAGGGAATACTGTGCTGGGTAACTCACTCTACAACATCAGCGTATGTATAATGAAGGTCCTGGAGTACCTTACGGTTGTGGCTGTTTTATTAGGTTTTAGAGTGTGTGGATGAGCTACCAGCCAGCGTCGGGAAGTAGTAGTTGGAACGTCGATGAGTGCACCGTGTCAAAAAGTGCTTTTATTGTTTGTGTATTGACTCTTGTAATATATTTGTTAAGCCACCGAATACACGTCCGGACATTACTTTGACCCTCCATCGAAAATCAACGTTGCAGTACACAGTTGTACTGCAGCATGCAGCTGAATGGGGGTGTCATTGTTGGATATTCTTATAAACTATGTGTATGTTCCCTTTATTTATCTTGTTGTTTGTTATGTTTACCAACAACCAAAACTTTCCTTTACAGTATGAGTATGTAATAAAATAAAACGGCAATTGAACAACTAAATGACTGTATCTTTCAATTTTTTTTTAATATTAATCTATTATTGTCTCTCTCACTTAGTAATTTTATATAGCTTGGTCATAAAGGTTTTTAGCTCAAAGTTTTTACTTTCCCGTACAATTTTTCATACATTTTCTTTCATACAATCCTGACAACTATAAACACAACAAAAATATAATTCACTAAATAGATAGAGCCGTTTTGAAGTGATGCGGTTACATGTTATCGACAATATATTGTTATTTCTATAGACGATATAATTGTTTATTTGCACTGATTTTTATTTTTTCAGCTTAAACTTTCTGTCTTCAAGTGTATTTACATTTAAAAATGGTTGTTGGTGTATATGAAATTTGTTGAGATCTGGAAATTTCAACACCGTTTGACTGATTGCCATTAAAGATGGCATACCTAATTATTTTTTTATGGAGAAGTGTTTTATTATAAGTAGCCACTAGGTGACGCTTCAGAACATCAACTTCTATACGGTTCAATCAACTACTACAATATTAATAGGCGTCAATATTTGAATATGAGTAAATTAATTAAACAACATTCATTTTGTTATTATTGAACTATTTACTCCAAAAGAAGTTATAATAAAAAAAGTGTGTGTGTACACGCGTTAGATGTTATACTTCTTTGGCGTAACAAGATAAAAATATTTTCAAAAATGTTATCTTTCGCCTTATTCTACGTTTGTAGAATTGTAGAAAAAACGACACTAACAATAGAAAAACAGGTATTGAATACATTGATAGTTTTAATACAGAGAAATAGAAACAACAAATGCAAAGAAACAAAATGCTAACTTCAGGGTGTCGGTATTTCGTGACGGTGTGCGTGCGCGTAGTAAAAATTTACTCTCATCATTTTTCCCTAACGCGCCAAAAGAAGTATAACTTCAAAAAGGTGTGTGGAGTCGCGGGTATAGCTAATGCTCTATAAAATATAACATATCTCTATGCTTTAGATAATATGGACTCTTTTGTCTTATCTATAGGTACTAAGATAAGCGTGATCTGAAGGACGTATAAGATATTACTAAAGTTAGTCGCACTTGCTCTTCAAATATATATCGGCAAATACTTTTTTAATAAAAGGCACTTACCGGAAGCCACGGCCTCTCGAAACTTGGCTAGTGTTCATATCAATACCCGAATTCGAAAGTTAGCGCTTGCCAAATGAACCGGATAGTTCTGATAAGTGGATGTCACACAATAATCATGCTTATATCTAATTTCTCAGAGTATAAAATTATATGAGCCCAATCGATAGTTTAAGTATCAGCTTTCGATATTATAATAACATAATCGTACAGCGTTATTGTGTAACTCAACGAATTTAGCAGGTGCTTGCACCAGTTCTGTTCGGCTATGAAATAATATTATTAGCGTCAGTTTAGATCGGTAACTTTATTACGCTCCAATTGCGTACGCCCGTGTCCGCTGGAATGTGGAGAATAGAATTACAAAGTCATTATACGATTTTAACACCATGACGATGTTATAATATTTTGTGAATTTTTACTGATTACATATAACATTATTTCTGGAATAAATCACCGTGTTAAGAATATACACGCCTAACGTATTTTAATGAGTAAATGTTAATAAATAAAGCCAATTTCACACACGCTCATTTAATTTCAAACGAAGTATAGTTTATATTTTTTACACCCAGATACAGATGATAATTAAGGTCATCGCATACACATCACATATAAGGCGGTGAACAAAACCGTGACTTCTCGGCTTAATAGTATGGCTTACTATGATTACGTCAGAAGGCCTAAATAATCAAATTACGTCTTCCATCATTTACTTTTTGTTTACTTTTGTCTTTGTATTATTTAATATCTCAGATGAAAGAACGATTTATTGATTTTATTTCGTAGCTAGTCTCTGCCTGCGACATCGTCCGCGTAGAATAGGTACTTTGGGCTAACTGACATGCATCGGAAGTTCTCAAAAGGTATAAAATACCCCGATTTTGAAACATTCTTCATTGGGGCTCCGCTCCTATTGGTTTTATCTATACTTCTATACTACATATATACTATAATATCATTACAAAGTATGAAACAAAGTCCCCTACCGCGTCTGTCTGTCTGTCTATTCGCGATAAACTCAAAAAGTACTGAACGTCATTATTATTATTATTATATCGTATAAAAATAAAACAAAGTCCCCCACCGCGTCTGTCTATCAGTCTATTCGCGATAAACTCAAAAAGTACTGAACGTCATTATTATTATTATTATATAGTATAAAAATAAAACAAAGTCTCCTACCGCGTCTGTCTGTCTGTCTGTTGGCGATAAGCTCAAAAAGTACTGAACGGATTTTCATGCGGTTTTCGCCAGTGGATAAAGTGGTTCATGGGGAAGGTTTTAGAATATAATTTGTCAATGATTTTTTGATAGTCAGGGCGGGACAGTGTCTGCCGGGCCCGCTAGTATACTATAATATTATAAAGAGGTAAATTTTGTGAGTTTGTGACGTATTCTCAGGAACTATTGGTCCGATTTGAAAAATTCTTTCAGTGTTATATAGCTCATTTATCGAGAAAGGTTATAGACTATATATCATCACACTAGGAGCAATAGGAGCGGAGCACCATTCAAGAAAGTTTTAAAATCGTGTTTGTTTTTTCTCTTGAGAGCTTCCGCTGCGTATTAGCGTTAGCCCAAATTCAACGCAGATGAAGTCGCGGGCAGAAGCTAGTATGATATATAGCTATAGTTTTTCTTAATAAATGAGCTATCTAACACTGAAGGATTTTTAAATCGGACCAGTAGTTTCCGAGATTAAGGCGTTTAACCAAACAAACAGACCCTACAGCTTTATAATATTAGTATAGATATACACTGAGAGCATTCTTCTTTAGAATTCATGACTTCTAACAACTTTAATACATTCTTCTCGATTGAATACGCATAAAACACGGGCAAGGATCCATTATCCTTATTAATATTACAAATACGAACGGAAGTTTGTTTATTATGCTTTCACGCCGTAACTACTCAACTGATCATTAAGAAATTTTGCCTACACATCGTCAGAAATACAGAAAAGGACATTGGATAATGTGCTGTTTCCTATATCAAATCTACATTAATGGCAGCGACGCCGTGGGGAAAACCTACTTGATCTAAGTATATTGAAACAGAACAGCAGATTTAAGAACGAGAATCCTAATTACGTGGCAAAAATATAATAATTGAGTAAGTTGTAAAACAAAAAGATTACAGTATACGTTGTTACTATTTTCTTAGATTACTTCATTCTTATTAAGACATAGAAATCAATGAATGTTGAATCACCATCCACTTAAGTTCAATATGATTCAGTCATTTAAACATAAGGTCAGTTTGATGCTAAATATTTATAGTTTATTACACAGTCGTGAATGTGATTTTTTAAATCGATTGACTGTCAAATAAACCTTCGTTTGTTAACGCGATATTTCTGATATAATTGATGGTCAAAACACGACATGTCCTTTGTAACACTGTTGTTATTAACTGTTCAAATTAACAGTGAATTTATGTCAGGGGTATTATAGCATTACGTAGTTCTAATAGGTATTGAATGCGTTATCTGACATGCTATATATAAAATGCTGTTGCTATATCTATATATAGAATGCAATGCTATATCTGCGGTCTATAAACACCAAAGAATTTTAACCGATAACCATGGAGGTTGGTACGCCTAAATACTTTTTCATCGAGATTTTTATGCTATCTATTTTATTATAGGAGTTTTTGGCGGGATCTTAGTCTGTCATGTAGTGGATTTTATTTTTTATTCATAATCTTGTGTTACTTGACTCTATATTGTGTAAAATTGGTGTTGTTTTATGTAATATAGTTTGTTTATTGTGCATAAGTGAAATGAATAGAAAATAATACCACGGACCATGAATTCTGAGATGCCACAAAAACTCCATGGAATGTTCTAACAAGGGAGCCACCATCTTGTTAGAATATTGAATTAATTACTCGACAATGGAAATTAACAAACTCTCTGGAACATAGTACGCTACTATTAACAAATAAATTAAGATAAAAAAGATGGATAAAAGAATATATTATAGAAGATTTGGCGTTTCTGCCTTTACATTAATTTGGACATAGAAAAGATTTGGCGCGTATGCCTTTACATTAACTTGGACATAAAACTGACTAAAGAATACATAAGAACTAACTATATTGACAACTTCAGAAATAAAAGATGATTCTTTTAAATGTACGAAATATTATATAGAAGATTTGGCGATTAGGCCTTTAAAGAATACATAAGAACTACCTATATTGACAACTTCAGAATTGGCAGTATGGATTAATTCCTTCGCCTGTCCTATTGGACGAATATTATTACTACTACTATTTTATTATAACCTACGATTTTTTTGGCGAGATTTTTGTCTGTCATGTAGTAGATTTTATATTTTATTCATAACCTTGTGTTGCTTGACTCTATATTGTATAAAATTGTTGGTGTTTTATGTAATATAATTTGTTTATTGTACACAAGTGAAATGGATCGGAAATAATACAACGGAGCATGGATTCTGAGATGCCACAAAAATTCCCTGGAAAGTTCTAACAAGATGGCCGCCATCTTGTTAGTTCATTTAAACGAATATCAAGAAACTTGTAATATCGTTACGCACTTGACAATGGCAGTAATAGTCTACTAGAAGACTGGTTGCCACAAATAAAATAGAAGAATTCAATTTTTTGACGGAACCTTAGTCTGTCAGGTAGTAGCTTTTATATTTAATTCATAATCTTGTGTCATTGGACACTATATTTTGTAACGTTGGTGGCATTTTACGTAATATAGTTCGATAATTGTGCACATGTGACGTGAATGGAAATGAGCCTGAATTCTGAGATGGCACAAATCTCCCTGGAGAATGTTATCAAAGCGACACCCATCTTGTTAGAACATTTCAATAATCACAAGAAATTTGTAGTATTATTTCTTATTCGACAGTGACAGTAAAAATCTATATTGGTTACCAAAACTAAAATTAAAATCACCATTAAGCTGTACTAGGTAATAATCCATTATTATTACATTTTATATTGTAATTTATCGCAAACTAAGTCATAGGTGGTTGCTAGTCAAATATGCATGTAAGATTTGTAGAGTTACGAACGCGTTAATTTGAAATATGTTTTTAGGTACACATCAATTCCTTCATCGCTTGTGTAGTGAATTATATAATCAACATTTGTAACAAAACTTGTATTACCACAAAATTCTATGTTGTGTACACTTATTTTTGATAATTACAATAAATAAACACAGCTAGTAACAAATGCAATAATCGTGTTTAGTTTTGAAATGTACGTCTTAATTACGTACTAATGATTTTCGATTAAGAAAGAATGAACAGTGTACGCCCTTGTCGTACAAAGGAATTTGGCAACAAATAGAACAACGTTTTTGTAGTCGTTAATGGAATAACATTTTAAATATCTATTAACGTGCATAGTCCGTATGTGTAGACTACACACAGTACACACACGACTCAACAATGCTTCGCCGACCGTGAGAATGTGTCGTAACCTTTACAATGGAGGCAATTTAAAGCTGCCTCAGACACGCTCGCACTTGCGTTATTTGCATTCTAAACATTGCCGTCAATTTTTGTTACTGGAATGTGTACCTTTTACAAGCATTCAGAAATTTAACTAAATTATTATCGCACGTAATATACTTAGAAATGGAGTGAAAGTTTTTAGAAAAAGTTTGCAACGTTAAGTCAGAATTTTTTGAAGTTATATATACTTCTATTGGCACGTTAGGGAAATATGATGAGAGTAAATTTTTACGATGCGCGCGCACTCCGTCACGAAAAACCGACACCCTGAAGTTAGCTATAGTCAACATTTTGTTTATTTGTATTTGTTGTTTGTATTTCTTTGTATTAAGACTTTCAATGTATTAAATACCTTTTTTCTATTGTTAGTGTCGTATTTTCTACAAACGTAGAATAAAGCGAAAGATAAACATTTTTAAAAGATTTTTATCTTGTTACGCCGAAGAAGTATAACTTCTAGGGCGTGTACATACTTACACACACACACACACACCATTTTTTGGAGCCAACACAGTTTTTATTTCATTTGACTAGGTTATAGTTTTGTGAATTAAACATCAGCGATAGTATGGTAAAAATAAAATAAAGGCCTCATATAACCAAGTTATGAATGTTTATTGAAGTAAAACTTCTTTAGGCGCAACTAGGAGGTAACAGGACGACAATGCAACGGAAGTCCGTTACGGCATTATGGCGTCACGTTTCTGTACCATCCGGTATTTAAATATTTTTGATTTTTTCAATAAATAGTTTATAAACAAATCAATCAAAAATGTTTGAAAAAAATAATGAAATTAAATAATAATAAAAATTATACAACAGAATTAATTATGTATAAACGGGCGCGCGACCGTGCTGCCATCTGGTTTCAATGTAAGTAAGTAACTTAAATCAAAACAAATAATAATAAAAAAAAAAAAATATTAAATCAAAGCTACATTATCTGTAGTGCCATCTATCAGCTAATTCGGAACTTAAATAACACAAGAAATATTATTAGCATCTCTTTGTTATAAAGTAAATAAAATATAGAAAAGAATTAAAGTATGATAGTAATAAAATTATTGTTTTGAAATGTATAGTGGTCGACGATAATAAATGTATATATGACTAGTGTTACATCATCAATAAATGCCTTTTTAAATTCTCATATAATGTATTTATTTTTAACTTAATCGCCGTCTCTTATAACGGCAAAGAAGTTTTTACTTTCATCGCGTGTGACGGTTACACGCACTGATTTTTGTTATGTGGTCCGTATTCGAGAGAAGTTACAACGCTTTCCAAATAATTTTGTTTTTCATGAAATATATGCTCAGTGATATTTTCCCTTGATGTTATCCCAGGAATTATTCTATATTTAAACCATATTTAATTAAAAACATAAACTCATCTACCAACTAACGCTTCAGGACCCAAGTGGTTAATTTTGTGTGTTGTGTAATATTAGTTTATAGAATACATATAATGAGAATGTAAATTTAACACGCCTGTACTTTCACATTTTTGTAAAAAAATAATTACAAGTGACTTGTCAGGATTAAATAAATACATTTGAATAATTACTATAAATGTCTGACTGTTTGTTTGTACTCGCATGATTACTAAAGTAAAATGATTATGGTAAAATATCAAGAACAAAATTATAAAGCATATACTCGACTAACATTTATAATTCATTTCATTATAAACGGTTAACTTGGTCAAAAATTATTGTGATTAGAATTACGGCGCTAGCTAAATACGAGAGAGAAATAGGTAAGCAAAAGCATATAAGATCATAAGATTTTTGCTTTCAATTTCTCATGTTTTTTCCTCTGCACATCACTTATATTTTTAACGCAGATGTACTCACGTGTATCGGCTACTTATGAAATATAAATCTTATAGGCACTAAAGATACTTCGCTATGCGAAGACAGTATTCATATTTTATACGTATCCCATAACGATTGCTGCTTAATAAACTTTTATATGTTATTGTTTTATATATATGTTATAAACCAATTTCAATATATAATAATAACAATTTGATCTAGTAAGAAACCCAATCCAAGATGGATCAAAGACCACTTTCCGATGATGTGTACGAGCATAATAACCACGCAAGCCTACGCCGTATTGGTGATTTTAAACTCCGAGACATCCACAGTTTTCTGCATATACTATGATACCACAAGACCATTTCTTAGGTTCAGGTTTCCTCGCTATGTTTTCCTTCAATATTAGCCGTTAGTGTTACAAATTATCAAATATCAAATTTACGCGTATTCGTCCACTTTCATAAATAAACTTTCTTTACTTATATGACTTTTATCTCTTCTAATAATATGCAACCATGCTAACCTATTCTTCCTCAACTTCTCAGTCACTGGTGCTATTTTAAAAAATAACCTTAAAAAAAATATCGGGTCATCTGATGGTGATCACAACTGATCACCGCCATCCATAGACACTAGCAACACAAGGAGAGTCGCAAGTGCGTTGCCAGCCTGTGTTTGGGGGAGGGGTAATGGGGAGGAGAGAGAGGGCGGAGAGGTGGGTATCTGGCGCTCTCACTGACCGAACGAAACGCAACAATGCAAGTACTGTTACTTCACGTCGGTTTTCTGTGAGAGAGTGGTACTACCCCGGACGAGCCGACCCATTCATGCTGAAACCAATAATATCTTCAGCGTGGCTCTAACACTTTCTCTGACATACTCATTCTTAATCTTACTATTTATCTCATCCATTAATGTTTCATGATGATCCGATATAGTAATTTTATAGGAACTAAAATTCGCTTATATGTATAATGTCTATTTATATACACGCGTGGTTGAATTCCGGTTACAGACCACTTCATGATTAAAATACAGTCGGCATTCTTTTGTACCTGTCATGCAAGATTGCATGTATGACGGGCACGCTCCTTTTTTAACAGTATTAAAGTATAAAACACTGTTCCTGGTGACACATAAAATTCATTACCTTGTATTTTTTCTTGATTTATACACTTAATTTATGTATTGATTCGATACGATTTTTCGTTTAGAAAATCTAATTAGAATGTATAGGATATGTACGTACTCTGTTTAACAAGGCAGATGTGTGTAGTGATTTAAGCGGTAGTCTCGGTATCGCCGCGTTAAGTGTTCCGAGTTCGAATCCCTTACAATTCAAACTAATTTATTTTGACAAATGATTATTACCAGTCTGAATGTATTTTTTGTATCCGTTAATGTGTATATAAGCGACACAGGGCTTAATCTCTTCTACGAAAGGTAATTTTTATAAAAATAATTAAGACATTATTCAGAGTGTCTTTGTTTAAAGAAAAAACTAAATTTTTACTTTAAAATAGGGCAGACTCAAACTCTGTGAGAGCGCAAGCGTTTTGAGTACATGTAACACTACTTCTAACTTAAGCTTTCATATATTTAAATATGAGTTGTGTCTGGTAGCTCTGGGATCTTGGACCATCTTCTTCTAACATATAAAAATCTCGTGTCACGGTATTTGTGGTCGTACTTCTCTGAAACAGCTGGACTGATTTTTATGAAATTTAAAATGTATATGAGAATAGGTCGTAAAATATATTTTAGGTCTCTAGGAGATTAGGGTGTCCCTATCCAGATTTTTTTTTTCTTTTTTTGTCAATTTTTTTTTCCCCTTAAATATTACACATAACCCCAAGTTTTCATGTCCCTAACCTCCCATTGCTCATTTGTGATTTTAGTATTTTTCTATGAACAATATCCAAATGATTCAACGGTCGTTCGTACTTCAAACAAATCGAAATTATTGATATTGCTGAAGGGCAGATGTCGCCACGTCCTCTCATTAAAATTTCTTCCACGAATGCGCAAGCCATTCACTAAGCCTACTAGGTATGTGTTTGAGTGAGTTCCTGAATTTCTTTTGTTTCACAATAATCGGTAATTGGGGTCTAGGTTTTTTATGATCTTTCGAGTTTTGAAATACAGTTGGAACCGGTAAGTAACAAATTTCACGCAGACGATGTTGCACGGGTCAGCTAGTTACTTTATATAATGTCAAAAAGTATTTGGACTACCCAATACCCAACCAACCAATTTATACCCGAACAATTACAATGGTTGATCAGGTCGAAAGGTACAATATTACTTAGACCAATTAATTTTTTCACGCTAAACAATAACAACAGTGTTTAGTTGTTAACTTTAATAATACTGGGTATAAGCGTATTATCTGATATATATACACGTTTTAATACTTCACCTACGCATGAAATTATTGTAGTTTATAGGTGATGCTCTTTTGTCTCTGAGACATAATCATACATGAATCCAAAACTTTGTATCCCTTTTTAGAAGAATTGCGTGAATGGATAAACGTGAAATTTGTCATAGTTAAAGTTTATATGGAGGAGAAGTGCAGAAGCTATTTATTTTGTATAAAATGCATTAGAAGTATATTAAATTAATTAAAATATGCATTACTCACACTACTGCTTCAATTTTAAACAACATATACACGCATGTAAATAAAAAAGACATTTTGACATGATCCGTCAATAACGGACTTCAAAAAAGGTTGCGAAGGAGGTCGCTATGCTTGACTGTATATATTTTTTAACCGACTTCGAAAAAGGAGGAGGTTGCTGCTTTTTTTTTATTGTAGCACGGCAAAATGACTGCACTATACCTGATGGTAAGCACAGTACAATCCAAAAACAATGGCGACGACTGAGTGACAGACTGTCCATTGCCGGTCACCGCTGGCATGCCGGCCTGCGAAAAGCTGGATATACACAGGCTGATCCCGAAACGCAACCTGCAGAAGACGGGCTTTTTCGCCATATACATGGTGGTTGCGACCCAGTCAGGCTGTAAAACCCTACCACCCGCTTTCGCCATTGTCTCGTTCGTTATTCAGCAGGGTGCACCACGTGCAGGTGAGGTTGGCTTGGATGTCTCAAGTCTTAGATGTTATTCGACACCCCTTACACCCCAAAACGTTATACAAGACTACGTTCGGTAGTATGTATTTTTTTATGTATGTTAATCGATATCTCGGCAAATTATGAACCGATTTTAATTATTCTTTTTTTATTTGAATTAGTTATATTCAGCAGTAATTCTATATAAATTTGAAGAAAATATTCAACCCCTAAGGTGGTGAAATATCGTTTATTTGACTTTCACCCACTTCGTTTCTACATATATCCGTGAAATTGGAACCGATTTAATATGAACACTAAAAATGGTGAAATCATTTTTTTTACAAAAAAAAAACTAATAAGGCACTAAAAAGCGAAAAATAACTTAATTATTAAATTAACCGAATTAAATAAAAAATATTGATATTTGAACTACCTAATTATATATTTCAAGTCGATGCCATTGATATAAGAACCCCAATAAAGTTCAAACTTTAAAAATTTCAAGTGAACTATGGTCGAATGTCAACCATTGGGCGCCCACTAGTAAGTATTTAATATTCTTAATCCAAACCCCATAACATGTTCTGAAGCCTATTTTATCTAGAAGTTAATTTGCACTGAGTTAATACTTCAATCTTATTTTAACAACATAATCAAGATATCATTCCCTTCAAAGTAATTTTAATTGGGTTATTATTGCTATCATAATACAAGATAGAAAGATAGAAATAATTTTGTAATTAATGAATAATTCATTACTTTCCTATGAATAAATATTAGTGTTTATAGAATTGAAATGAATGTATAAACTTAGAATATTAAACATTTAAATTCAAAATGAGTTAAATTAATGAATTAAAAGAAAAATACACCTTTACAATAATTCATATTATTTATTTTTTTCATTCAAAATTTTTCACATGTTGGTTCCTATAAAGAACCTTTACTAATATTATAAAGTTGGAGGGTTTGTTTGGTTGAACCCGCTAATATCAGGAACTAGTGGTGTGATAAAAAAAATATTTCAGTGTTAGATAGCTCATTTATCTAGGAAGGCTATGGAAGGCTATATATCACGCTAAGACCAATAGGAGCGGAGCAACAATGAACAATGTTTCAAAATGTTTTTTTCCTTTGTAAGAGCTACCTCTGCGTATTAGCATTAGCCCAAAGTAACCACTCCACACGGACAAAACCGCGGGTAGAAGCTAGTAATAAATAAAATGAACGGAAGTAGAGTAAAAGTAAAAGAGGTGGGCTAGTTAAAAGATGGTCGTATGGCCTAAAGGGATTCGGTAGTGCAATTTGGCAAGGAAAGGCAAACGATAGAACAGTATGCGACTAACTACGTAAATGACGTGAATTCAGGTATTTTTCCTTTTTGCCTTTTTTTTACAAGCTTTTATTGCTATTACGGAATTTTTCTTTATCCATATATACAACCTTAAAACCTTAAATCGATATCTATGCATAGATAGACGAAGGCAAAACTGTTCAGTAACTTTTTATTCGCCTTTTGCAAACTGATTTACTATATTTCCTTTTGTTTAATGACTATTGGCGAGCTTTAGTCTTATTAGTAAAAGAAATTTGGAAACGGATGTTTTTTCTTACCACCAATGAGTCAGAGACTTTATTTATAAGTTTCTCTATTCATCACACTTCTCGATACTTACGTCTACGATGTTTGTACATATTCTGCGTGGAAAAAGAATCAATAATGTGAAAATTTTAAAATTGACTTAATTATCGTTGAATTTCGACCGCTGGGTGACAGTTTTCCATTGTCAAGTTTGAATAGAGAACCCATTTTTACGGTAACTCTCATACAAATTTATATTCGGCCGAAGTATATCCCGCTAAAATAAATAGCCGCTTCTACAGGGATGTGGAGTTAGCAATGATTTGTTAACATTGGGCTAACAATAAGATACCCGGCTTACCGAGGGACTCGCATATGTAACACAAGAAATACATTTTTCATCTAAATAAATTCTAACTTGTATTACTTTGATAAGTAGGGAGCAACGTAATACTATCAACGAATTACTAATGCCCGGTTTCCGAGATACTCAGTTAAACTACCAATAGTTATTGACTCAACAAAGTTATCCATAAGATAAACTGTCAAATGACCCGTTGAATTTTACTGACATTTATCGTACGATTGTGTGTTCAGAAACGCAATTTGACAAGTTATCGAACCGATAACGTTATTGAATAGATAAATTACAATTAAAGCACCCCAGAAACCGGGCATTAGTAACGTTAATTTACGAGTACCTACTATAGTTCAACAAGAAATAAATAAATATATATATTTTTATTGTAGCACGGCAAAATTACTGCACTATACCTAATGGTAAACACAGTACAATCCAAAAACATTGGTGACCACCGAGTGACACTATCTATCGCCGGTCGCCGCTGTCATGCCGACCTGTGAAAAGCTGGATATGCACAGGCTGATCCCGAAACGCGATCCGCAGAAGCGAATCACTACGCCGGGCTTTTTCGCCATATACATGGTGGTTGCGACCCACTCATGCTGTTATACCCTACCACCCCTCTTTCGCCATTCAGCAGGGTGCACCACGTGCAGGTGAGGTTGGTTTGGGTGTCTCAAGTCTTATGATGTTATTCGACACCCCTTACACCCCTAAATCCTCTAAACGTACCGCTAGTGAAATCATTCTATCGCAAAAAAACTAATTTCTAATTAGAGCTAGCAACCAAACTAACAGCGTCTCGAAAATCTCCGATATAGACCTCTTCCGCACGGGGTCTCTCAAACTGAAAAAAGTAATCACCAGTTTTTTTTTTTAATAATTGTACAAACTTGCATGTATTATAATTATATAAGTGTATGTCTGTGTGAACTTCTAAACGGCCTTCTTAATGTTATTTCCTCTATATATATTTATTAGCTGTAAGATCACATTTTACTTTAAAATAAAATAAATATGACGCCATTTTCAATCAGTAAAGTATCAAAATTTCGTCCTATATTTACTGTGCAGGGTCACTCTTTATCACTCTTGTGACAACATTTTAATTCTGACTTTGTATATTGTAAGTCTTGTATAAATACGCTAATTTTCATCATTATATATACACATTTTACATTTGATATCAAAGTCATAGTCGATGAAAGCGATGAAACGTAAGCAAACTCATCTTCAACCTTAGAAGAACAAATTTATAAAATCTAAACAAAGTATCACGTAAACAATATGAATATTAAAACTGAAGTTTATATGCTAAAAGACAACAGAGTTACATGGATTCATTCATAAAATAGCTCGGCTCTAAAATTACGTCTCTCTACATATCGTATTTTACGTAGGTGGTATCGAGTATGGAAACTGGAAGGTTAAAATGGAAACCATGTGTTAAAATTAGAAATTTCATAATTCGTACGTATTTTATTGTCAACTGTAATTTTAGTGTCAACAATAAAGGCTTATAAACAAAGGAAGAAAAGAATTATTAACCTTTCACCGAGATAGATTATAGTACAAAATGGCATATTTAAAAAATAGCACTAAGTATATTTTAAGGCACTAAAAAGCGGAAAATAAATAGTTTATCAAATTAAACAAATGAAATAAAAAATATGAATATGTGTGCTACCTAGAGATGTATTGGAAGTCGCTGCCAACCAAACCGAAAATCATATCATCTACATAAGTACAAAGTTTAAGTCCAATCTCGCGTCTCTGTAATACAAAAATTTTGGTTGGTACCGACTTCCAATACATCTCTAGGTAGCACACATATTCATATGTTTTATTTCATTTGGTTAATTTGATAATCTATTTATTTTCAGCTTTTTAGTGCCTTATGGGTTTTTGATTGATATTGAAGTCGGTTAATACTTTTTTTTGAAAATTTACTTTATGTTAAAATGAATGGTGAATGAACCTTTATATTTTGGGGTGAGAGCGGGAAAAAAGATCGCCTTGTTTTGGCACACCCTATAATACATACGCGAAATGCATAACTTAAAACGATTTTTTTTCCTAACGTGTCATAGAAGTATCACTTTAAAAACTTTTCTCGTTGCATGACTAATTTTAGAACCTATGTTGTCTTTATACTCCGACGCTATATTAGTACACTCATTAGAGTGATCTAAATTCTGGTCCTTTGCCAAGATCTGTTTTAAGTTAAAGTCAAAGGGAATTAATTTGTCTTCTTTAGAAATGTGTAACGAAAATGAGAAATGTTTAGTAATTTACTATTACCAAGAGCTCTTCAATGTTTTATAATTATATAGAAGTTATGAATTTAAACGCGTAACTTAGGAATAACGTGAACTACTTTTCATATAAAATTATTAGAAAAATACCGTTTTATTATTTTCGTAAGTAATATTACTTCTTTACTGTTAATATGTGAGAAGAAAAAACACTATATTCATAGTGAACTTATTTTTATAATTAAATGAGAAGTAAGTGTATAACTTTTAATATGACGTTTATTTATGGTAGAAAAGAGTAAGAACTTTATTACAAAAGGATAGCGTCATAGAGAATACAAGTCTATAGTAAACAATATTCAAGGCGCGACATTTAAACGTACAATCGATATTTTATTTTAACATTTACTTTCTTAATATCAATATGTTTTCATTTACTCTGTAAAATCTCATTTCATCCAAGAAAGAAGACATATTTTCTCTTCTAATATTAATTAAAAATCCTATAGCTTTATTTATTATACATGGAGTTATAATTTTATAGTTTATTATAAAATAAATACAAAGGCGTATACTTTAAATATACTGCATAGCGGTCGAAATTCGAAAATAATTTTTCAAGTTTTAATATAAATAAAAAAACGAGGTTTTACTAAATTTTATTGCTACATTCCAATTTCTCAATATCTCTCAAACAATAAAGAAAATCAATTGACAAATAGAGGAGAAAAAAGTCATGCATGTAGCAGAAGATATCTGATGCGCAGCACCGGTGATTGGTAGATTTTCATAGAGATAGGTAGCTCAGCTGCTCAGATATATATAATTCAATGGTTTCAAAGTAAGTCATAGAATCTCCATTTCAATTAGAGCCAACTAAATCCAACATTAATCTTCGACACACAGAACGTAATAAAAGTCATACGTTTAATGTGACTATTTACAGTGTCCAAATAGTTTATACCTACCTATGACATCCAGGAAGGGCAGGGAAACTCCATCCTAGTTTATTGTGACGCATGACAACTCTAAACAACGTGCATAGTAGACATAGCGATGTGTTTACGTGAAACTGTTCGACGAAGCAGAACGCGCCGCTTTCACGACAGTGGCGCGCCGTAGTGCCGGCCGGCTACGTGACGCGTTCTGACGTCATTACACGTTTCACTACCTTTGACTGTTGAGTTTAAAGTGCAAGTTGCCAGTTCATCTGTTTGTTCTCATTTGTACGTTTACAATTAACGTATAAGACTTTATGATTGTACTACAATATTTTCATACAAAACTGTTTAACAAAATTATAATCTATATATAAACAAGCGATGACAAAAGGGTTCAGTACCTTTTTCTTGTTTGTTTGTCAACTGAATTTCTTAATTATAATTTTTTGTTCAGTAACTATTGATAAGCTAATAGTCTTATCTATAAAAAAAAAACAATATTGTTTCCTGACCATCGACGAATCACAGCCTTTATAAGTCCCTCTATTTGTTATATTCACGATCCTTATATTTACTAATCTACTACTCAATAGACAATTCTTTGGATTGAAACTAAAAAAAAATGAATCATCATCGAAATTCACGAATGGCCATTAGTGTAAATAAATCACTTATATATATAGTATATTGCAATATACCAGAAATATAGTATATTGCAATATGTAACGTATAAATATTTTATGGTGTTTTTAAAGTAAAACTTCTTTAGGCGCGACTAGTAGGTAACTGGATGTCAATGCAACGGAAGTCCGTTACGGCAAAATGGCGTCACGTTTCTGTACCATCCGGTTTTTAAATATTTTTGATTTTATCAATAAATAATTTATAAACAAACCAATTAAATATGTTTGAAAAAAATATGACATTAAATAATAAGAAAAAACATACAATAGAATGAATTAATAATAAAAATTATACAATACAATTAATTATATATACATATGGGTGCGCGACCGTGCTGTCATCTAATTTCAATGTAATTAAGTAACAAATTATGTAAATCTAAGCTTCATTATCTGTAGTGCATCTGTCAGCTAATTCGGAATTTAAATAACACAGGAAATAAATGTATATATTACTAGTGTTACATCATCAATAAATGCCTTTTTAAATTCTCATATGATATAACACCAAAGAAGTTTTACTTTAATCGCGTGTGACGGTTACACGCACTCAATTATCATTTGTTTTACTTCACCAACTGCGTATTTTAAGTTAACGGGAATGCAAGTATGTATCGAATTCTACTCTTTATATGCACACGAAATTTACGTACCTAAAATGTGTTAATGGCGTATCACGAAAATTCAGTTTTGCTATTGCTAAGCATATCGTTAAGAATTTAACCAAGAGTTGCAAAATGTAAATCATGCATTCTTTTATACTCTTACTTCGTGAAAGATACTACTGTATTTATTACTTGGTACAAAATAAATAAATGTATAAATTACCACCTTAGCTCGAAAAGTATCCCAAAATTCATTGGCAACTGTTTTAGCTTTGGCCTTGATCGAGCGCTTGAATGTTACATTTTATTGGAATACCAGCCGTGAACCGGATAGAATTTTCCATATTTAACCCTTTTGAATAATCTTCATAGTGAATGTTTTTTTTTATTTTTCGTGAATCTATAAAATGAGACGCCATGTAAAATATCCTGCAGGTTTTTTAGCAGGATCTTGATCTGTCATGTAGTGGTTTTTATTTTTTATTTATAATCTTGTGCTACTTGACTCTATATTGTGTAAAATTGGTGGTGTTTTATGTAATATCGTTTGTTTATTGTGCATAAGTGATTGAATGGAAAATAATACTACAGACCATGAATTCTGAGGTGCCCCACAAAGACTCCATGGAGGGTTCTAACAAAATGGCCACCATGTTGTTAGTTCATTGAAATTATATCAAGAAACT
Source organism: Antheraea pernyi (assembly GCA_015888305.1). Lineage (NCBI taxonomy): Eukaryota > Metazoa > Arthropoda > Insecta > Lepidoptera > Saturniidae > Antheraea > Antheraea pernyi. The sequence continues at coordinate 275,698 of MU158756.1, forward strand.
TGTAACATCTATACTCACTTGACAATGGCAGTAATAGTCTACTAGAAGACTGGTTGCCAAAAATGGAATGGAAGAAGAACTTGTAATACTATTAACTACTCGACAATGACAGTAATAATCTAAAAGATAGATTGCCAAAAATAAAGTAAAAAAAAAATTATCCTGCATCTAGACCCAATACAAACTTTACGTTATCTGTCAGTAAGCCTTAAACATTTTATTACTTGACTAAGTATATGTCTAGTTACATTTTAAAACTAGCTATATCCAATTTTAGCCGTACCTAATATTTTACGTCATTTCTCAGTATCTGCAAATGCTGTACATGTAAAATATGAAGATCATAAAATAAAACTAAAAACTTCTTGAACGGCAAAATTTGAACTTCGTTCTCGGGAAAAAAAAGGAAATCTAAAAAAAATTACACATGTTATATGAACGATTAAAATTGAAATTAGCTCATTTTGAAATCTAATGACATATATACGAGTACATAAAAGAAACATTAATATATCTAAGATTCATAACTCATGAGCTTTGGCACGCTTCGATGTTTTCTTGTTCTCATGATGATTTTTATGTTAACTATTTCACTGTAATTTATCACTAGGGAGCTCTAGAATGTATATTATTGTTGTTAAGTTTTATATTGTAACTAGCTTTTACCTGCGGATTCGCTCTCATTCATGTGGATTTGACCTATCTCCCTCGTGATCAGTGCATATTTTTTGGATTAAAGGTACCCTATGACCTTTTTTACACTGCCAACTATATGTATGCAAAGTTTCATGCTGATTGGTTGATTTTTTTTTCGAACTGACTACGCTATTGACCATGCAAGGTCTTAACACAGCTTCACCGGACTACTAAGGCGAGCGCTTCAGGCACTCAGCCGATTTTATTTTGACACATATATGAGTTGTTGAAACATATATATGTACCATGCATACATACCTCAACAACTCTTATATATATTTCGTATCGGATAATATTCTAAACTATTTCAATTTGATAAGGGAAAAAATAAAACCCTTCCACTTGCATGTGTAAGCGTGTATGCGTGCACGTGTGTGGAGGTGATATGTGTAATTTTGTCGCAGTGATGAAAGATTTTGTGTCACTGTATCGCTCGAGCAGCGTACTCAAGGGCTCCACGCTGAGGGAACGGACCTAGGCTTGAGCCGCTGCCGACGGGGGGCCTAGTCTGGTGTGCGCGAGCGAAATTTACCCCCAGACCACAGCGGCGTGATCTGTGGTTACGCGGGCGTGGGCGTGAGCACGCTCTGTTTGGAGAGACAGGCTGGTACTGATCGTTCACTGCAGTTATTTCATCGGGAGGGTCGGTAAAAATATGTCGCGGACGTCTTTTACAACGCTCAGCGTTTGGTACAGGTTCGTATTTTGCGGCGGATACCACAAACGGACTGGAATGATTCGCGGATTTTTCAAAATAACTAATCGTAAGTGATTTTACGTACGCCCTGATAGAAGGCATGTCTAGGGCTCTATATAGATCAACTCTCCGGACGTACCACGTTGCACCGGTCACTTTACGTAAAACGCGGTTTTGAAGAACCAGTTGAGTAGTTTAGACGTGAAACCGTAGCAAATAAACTCGCTTTCGCGACTATAATATTAGTTGGTAATTAACACGGGCGAAGTCTTTTGTGGTTGCCTGTATATATATATATATAAAACAATAGAGAAACGTATTTATAATGTACATTTTGACAGTGCTCACAGGTATTTCTAATTACCTTACAACTTAATTTACGAGAGTTCGGTTGGATCTTGGAATGTCATGTAGCGGATGTTAATATTTTATTCATAACTTTCTGTTATGTGGCTCTATATTTTGTAATATTAGTGGTTGGTGTTTTACGTAATATAGTTTGATTATTGTGCACAACTGAAGTGGATGAGAAACAATATCACGGAGCATAGATTCTGACTTACCACCAAAATTAACCTGCAAAGTCCTAACCTACCATATTGTTAGAACATGGAAATGATAATCGGAAGAAACTTGTAATATTATTATCTACTCGACAGTGGCAGTAATAATCAACTAGAAGATTGGTTACCAAAAATAAAAGAAAAAATACTTCATTTACATATGAAAGTTACAAGAATTCTTAAAAAAAGACATGAACCATAAAATATCATATCATTCATATTGTATTATACTTCTTATATTTACGTAGAACAACTCTAAAGGAGCATAGCATTCGTAAAAACACAAAGAGATATCTCACATACGCAACACCGGATGTTACGACAGCCTGCCAATCTTGCGAAGCTTTCTACGCGCACTTATATTTGGCAACACAGCCCAATAAATTGATAGTTGGCATAAATTGAATATTTATGTTGACATATGTGGGCTCTATAAATTAGGATTACAAATGGCTGCCGACAACTTTCTCTGCTACTTATATTGCTGTGTGTATATTAATTAATTTTCTAATGTCAATACACCACGATTTTCTATAATATAAAACCATTCTGTCCTGAAATTATAGAATTAAAAGCGTTTTCAGTTACGAAAATTTACCGAGTACTGAAAGAATTTTTACCTTAAATATGTCAATTTCACGGAATGTCAACTCCTCACAAAGGGCACTTTCTACGTAGAAGAAGGAAAAAATTATTTTTTATACGTCGACATATTAATATTTCTACGCCAGGTGCGGAAATAACCGTAACTCCTGGATTTTGTTCGGAATATTAAAATGTCATTACTGGCTTTTCTATATTACTCATAAATGGGCTTTGATATATCCAAGATCGATAAACTCCATCTGTTTTATCACGAAGAAGGTTTCTATGCTATACATTTTACACGCCACTAGGTGATATTAAGCTATATTTTATTAAACTAGCCTCTGCCCGTGACTTCGTTTACGTGGAATAGTTACTTTGGGCTAACGTTAACACGCAGCGAAAGCTCTCAACAGGAAATAAAACCCGGATTTTGAAACATTCCTCATTGGTGCTACGCTCCTATTGGTCTTAGCGTGATGATATATATATATATATATATATATATATATATATCTAATATATATATATAGACACTAACAACACCAGAGGAGTCGCAAGTGCGTTGCCATCTTTTGGAGGGAAAGGTTAGAGGAGGGAAAGGGAGAGGAGAGAGGAGAGGGGAGGGGAGGTGGGTCTCCGGCGCTCTCACTGACCGAACGAAACGCAACAATGCAAGCACTGTTACTTCACGTCGAATTTCTATGAGAGGGTGGTACTACCCCGGGCGAGCCGACCCATTCATACTGAAACCAATAATAGTTTCAGCGTGGCTCTACCACCATTAAGATGGAGCCACCATATATAGCCTATAACCTTCCTCTATAAATGAGCTATATAACACTGAAATAATTTTCAAATCGGTTCAGTAGTTCCTGAGATTACCCCCTACAACGTCACAACCTCACAAACTTTACCTCTTTATAATATTAAGTATAGATTACTTTTATATTGTAACTAGTTGTGCCCGCGACTCCGTCCGCGTGGAACCTAGTGTAAAAAAACAGTGACTGAACAAATCATCTGTATCAGTCATCATCAATGTATAAAGTCGATTTTCTTATCTACTTTTCGCCCGTAGTTAAGTCGCTTCGTCATTAAAATTACAATAACCTTTGATAGAGTGAACCAATTTTAATAAAACTAGAACTAAATGTTACTCGAGGATATGCTTTATGAGATACTTAGTGAGGTTTTATCGTTAACGCAGTACTTTATCAGTGATGTGTGTTCAAAGAAACAGACAGACAGGCGGACAGACAGACATTTCTAAAAATGATTGAAATTTATTCCATTACTTCCACCCAAGACACCTACAATAATTGTTTTCACAAATCTAAAAAGCACAGACACGTTAGATTTATTAATTGGATATAGAATGGATTTTATGCAGTACGCAATAGTATTAAGTAATTAGTGATAAGTGAACGTTATTTAATTCGTGACTATTATCGAATAACTATGATCTAATATTAGAAAGAAAGAGTTATCTATAAATTAATCTAAGAATGTCAGAAATAATCTCTTACTTCGAGTCAAAGGCAGGTAAAATTAAGTTGTGTTATTTCTGCGAGCATATTTCTAAGAATTTAACCAACACAATAGCAAAAAGGGAATTCCGTACATTCTTCTGTGCTCATACTTCTACGCTATGACCCGTATATGAACGTAATTTATATTTGATACAAAATAAACCAGTTTATCTTTTGTAATATATTTATATTTTGTCCTTTAACTAATATTTACTGCTGTGCATATGACCTTCACAGTTTCACAACTTAATTTAATTATTTAGATCAGTTACATCATACCTTTTGTTGCTTGTTTTTAATCCTAATTAATATTATAAATGCAAAACTGAATATATTATTTGTTTATTACGCCTACACGCATCAAATATTCAACCGTTTGTCATAGAAAAAAAATTAGTGCGTGTAACCGTCACACGCGGTTGAAGTAAAACTTTTTAAATATTTTTGATTTTGTCAATAAATAGTTTATAAACAAATCAATCAAAAATTAAAAAAAAAATATATAATAAAAAAATTAAATTGAATAACAATAAAAATCACACAATAGAATTATGGTCAGCTGGTTTCAATTTAAGTAACTAACAAATTAAATCAAAGCTACATTATCTGTAGTGCCATCTATCAGCTAATTCGGAACTTAAATAACACAAGAAATATTATTAGCAACTCTTTGTTTTAAAGTAAATAAAATGTAAAAAAGTACGACCAGATTACTATGATAAATAACGAATTAAATTAATTATGATTTAATAGAAGTTTTGGTTATGTTTAATTATTATCTATACGGATGGTACAGAAACGCAATGCCATATTGCCGTAACGGACTTTCGTTGCATTGTCGTCCAGTTATTTCCTAGTCGCGCTTAAAGAAGTTATACTTAAAAATCTAGAACAACAGTAATGTTACTATTATAGAACGATAGATAGATAGAGATAGGATAAATTTACATTAAAGCGAGCGAAGTCACGGGCAAAATCTAGTATACAATATTAATCACATATTAGTACAAATGAATATTATAGAAGAAATTAATATGACGCGTAATATGAGTCATCTTGCGGCCGACATTGTCCGCTTAAGTTGGGAAGACTGTCACAAGAACTTCGTATATAGCGTAACGGAACTACAGGACAATGTTCTAATAATCTTAAACGACATTGCTTCACTCGGTGGCCGACTTGAGGAACTAATCTGGAAAGTTTTGCCGCTACCTGACACCTCGTCTAGAGACCGCAGTTGATTGGGCCCACAATCTGAGGTTTATTGATTTGATTGAGGCTACGAAGATCGCCGGTGAGATAAGTTACCGTTTAATTAAGAACTAAGGGACTTTAATATGACGCCGATTTTAAATACAAAGTTTTCCAAGTTACCAGTTACCAGGCTTCATATTTTGTACAGTTAATTGATATTTTGCCACTTTTGTAACATGTAATTACTTCATTGTTTGTTGCCTAAATAGTCTACTGTTTTAGCGCCATTTCATGTAACTTCTACGTATAAAAATCGTACTCATTGAAAGGTTAGAAGAATGACATTTCAGTTTCATATCTGCAGGCTCAATCCCTGATATGTACTTAATATTTTTTTTGGAATTTTTTTATACATTTACTAGTTGAAACTGGTAACTCTATCGATTGACAGTAAAAAAGAAACTGCATGTTCACTGCACTAACAGTAACTGTGAAAAAAATATAAAAATGTGGATTACTCGAATTTTCAAGTTGCCTCTCACGTGAAGAGACCTTTGTCCCAGCAATGGACCTCTTATAAGCTAGCATTATTGTATTGTTTCGAAGGTGGTAGAGCCACGCTGTAGCTGTTACTAGTTTCAGCATGAATGGGTCGGCTCGCCCGGCGTAGTACCACCCTCTCACAGAACACCGACATGAAGTAACAGTGCTTGCATTGTTGCGTTTCGTTCGATCAGTGAGAGCGCCGGAGGCCCACCTCCTTTCCCCTTTCCCTTTTCCTTTCCCTACCATACACAGGCTGGCAACGCACTTGCGACTCCCCTGGTATTGCTAGTGTCACTTAACATCAGGCGACTCACCTGTTCGTTTGCCTCCTTTTGACATAAAAAAATATATAATTATATAGCAAGGAGAATCCAGAATGATATTTACAACAGTCTTAAATAACTTGCCGATTTATATTAACTATAACTATCATTTATCTATATTTCCCAAATATGTCAATTATGTTTTTTCTGAGGATCTAAGATGGGCTATCGTCTCCCCTAAGAAACCATAGTAGCAGTTTGTAAATAAATACCTCGAATGTACATAATATATTAAAGTAAAATATTCGTTTGTTTCAGATGTGACAGTGCAGCTGCTATGGCATAGACTTAATCGATGACTGTGTCTATCTACTTCTAAATATGATATACTTTAAACCACGAATGACTTTCGAAAGCGTGTTCTAAAACTCAATTATCAAACATTCGTATCGATGATACGGTGAGACTTACCATAAATTAAAAATGGGTCGGTTTCGTTGGCGATTCACAGTTGCAGCCTTCCTGCTGTTTGTTATAAAGGACACACAATGTCAAGGTAAGGAATTCCTTAAAACAATTGTTTATTGATTTATTCCTTTTTGTCATCGAACGGATATGTAAAATTTTCAAGCCGAATTCGTACTCCAATGAACTACTAAGTACATTTCTATAATAATAAGACACATGGGCGATAAAGCTTTACGAGGTAGCTTAAATAAATGCAAACCAAAGTTATTCGTATTTGGATAATGTTACATAGCGCCATCTAACAACATTTTTAGGTACCAATAGGTTATCAACAAACAATTTATAATACCACAAAAAATCATGAGATAAGCTTAAATGTCAAAGGTTCTTATAATTACATTTTTTTATTATAGTAGTCCGGTGAAGCTGTTAAGACCTTGCTAGGTCAATAGCGTAGTCAGTTCGAGAAAAAAAAAAACATTTTTTTATATAACAGTTTATTCAAGGCAGACACCTATATAGATATACTTAAAAAGTAATACTCTATCGAAATATAAAATTTGATCTAAATCGTTAGAGCCGTTATGGAGATATACGAAATAAATTTACACATCTATAAATATCTTTCTCGTTTAAAGTTATAAGAACGATTTATGTTTGGACGGATGGTAGGACACGATGATCGTCTCCGACTGGATCGCCATTACCACACGTCAGGTGTAACAGACGCGATAGTTGCAATATCAGCCTGTAGTAAAATGCCTGTACCGAACTCTATAACTATTACAGTGGACATGGTGATCATAGATACGCTTTTGATATGTCATGTTACGGAATAAGTACAATTACACCTGGCGAGAAAATTTTTCTCGCGACAATTTACATCAGGTACAATACAGTGTCTCTACCAACCTCGGATAAAAATTTCTATATTTAAAATTCGAAATCTAAAAGCATCTCAAAAGAATACTACAATTTATTATGTTTGTATCTTAATACCTTTATGAAGTTATAAAGCCTCGAAAATTGAGCTTATATTGTTTGTGAGTTTTGTGATAATAATTAGGTAAGTTTTAATAGGATTTGGTTCAGTTCAGAATGTTATGTTCAGAATGTGTACCATCATCTGTTACGTGAAAATATATTTGGGCCCTTATATTAATTTTATTTATTGAATCAATTAGATTTAAGTAATATTTGTTTATAATAACCTATACACATAAATAAAATTGACGTGTCTGTTTTGTCCAAAGTAATCTCAGAAAGGGCTGAAGCGATTTTAACATTAATTAAAGTTATTTTAATTTCGGTAATAAGTTTTAAATGATAATGATCAACTAATCATTAAATAATGGACAGCAACTCATAATAAGCCTAGATAAAATAGGCAGTTTTCATGAAATAATAATAATATTTTCACCAGAACGAAGTCGCGGGCCAAGGTAGTTAATAATAAAAGTATCGTCGAAAACTTAACTCTATTAATTTTATTCATGTTTTATAATTTCTTACTGGATTGCAAATAGTATTCTAATTATAAAAAATATTACAATGATAATTATCATTGTAATTCGAATCCAGATATATAAATAGGCGGTTCAAACATTTCAGTATATTTTTCTCGTTTTTCAACCGATTTGCTTGCATTTCTTTTGTCTATATTGACAAGATTTATTATTGTCAATAAAAAAAAATGGAAATAATATCTTTTATAGTACATTGGCAATTCGAAACCTTTACTTACAAATCTTTGTTCGTCATAATTCATTCTCTTTAGATCTACGAATCTACAATATTGAAAATTAAAAAAAAAGTTAAATATGATAAAATTTCAACCAATGGATGATCACTATTTCATGTAAGCATGAATCAATAATATGTTAAAATTTTATTAAGCTTCAATAGAACGAATTGTCTCGATCCAATACGTTATATAGGTACGAGTTTCACATAATTCACTCATCTAAAATTCATGTTTCCACTGTCATCGGGTGAAAATTTATGGAGCATAAAAACCGGTTGCAATCTCGTAATATCTGAAATTAGTAGAGCGTAAATAAAATAAATCAAGTAAAAATGTTGAATAAGTCGCCGGACGTGTATGAAAAATCAATTCCGGATATGATTTCCTCCGGGGTATTCAATTTTAATAATGGAGAATGCCCATTCAGAGGGTTTTACTTGGAATAATATTTCTTTCGGATCACGTCTTTTTTTTCACGAAATCAACATTTCGTATTAAATGGAATTTTTGTTGTAAAATTTACACCCTCGATTATAACAGATGTAAATAGAACATCTAAGTATCTCGGCTACGAAAAATCTTATAAGAGCGATTAAATGTGTGCTAGACTTATTTATTAAGCGTCACACACATTCCGTGTAAAAAATTAATGACGTAAGCAAGCTAGATAGTAGAATTGTTGATAATTCTTAGTAATTTATTGCCTAAATTAAATTATTTTTTGTAAAGGATTAAAAAAGGAGTTTAATCTTTTTATTATTATAAATGCGAATTATACCATTTGTTTTCTAATATATTTTATTATTTTTTTAAATTATTGCTTGTTTGTTACGTTGTTACATCTTAACTACTCAACTGATTTTTTTTTCAGTTTATTATTTTCGCATAAGTATATTCGGAATTAGCAATATAATGGGAGAGAGAGATGGTCGCAATTTGATACGAGTCACTTCGCTCCCTCTTGATACGTTGCATGACCATTATACCTGGTGAAAGGTTAGACACTCGCAGTATTCTAGGTTATGACACTTCATGGTCACATATAACCGATATGATAATAATATCAAAACAAACACTAATAGACAACAAAGAGAACCTTAGGTAAATTATGTTGGAAGGTTTTTAAAAGTATGGATAATAACTTACATAAACCTAAGTTCAATGACCGGTCATAAAATCTGCAAGTGGCGACCCGGAGTTAATAACTTTCGATAATAAGACGGACAATAAACCCTTTTGTTTGTTCAAACTTTGAAAAATTATCCTTTGTTAGTTGGTTAGCTTCACTTTCACGTCACCCGATGATCATTGACACTGTGCTTTAATATAGTCGCTTAGAGGATTGAGTACAACTTTTGTATGTTTTTAAATAATTAGGTCAAATATTAGGCACCAATCTTTTTAATCGATTTGGAACGAGAATTGAGTACCGAGTATCCTTCATAAATATTGCTACCCTCTAAACATTCACCAGGCATAATAAGGTCACAAAGATTCGTCAGCCATGGTTTAGGTTTAAGTCAGCAAATCCTGGTAATTTCAAACCAACCATTATTAAATTTTGTATACACAGTAGGAAACGTACCCAAACCACGTAACTGGTTACGTGACGTGACGTGACGCTGTGGTATAAAGCTGAAAGATTACGAGGTTGAGCCCCTGCACATGACTGAGTTTTGTACGAGGAGCATAATTGTTTATTATATATATAAATTATATATAGGGCTTTTAAATATTTATAGGTATATGTTTGGTATTCTCGCTTTAGCCAGCGGCTTTACTTGTGTTAATATAAATTTAAACAGTAAAAAGTACTGTTACCGAGAGATAAGTCCAATTTACATTTAAGCGAGCGAAGCCGCGAGCAAAATATATTAAATAAATAGACAAATTAAAGTCTGAATTAAAATCACAAGAAAGTCCTACATTATTATATGAAAATGGCATTAAAAGAAACAAAAGAAGCCAAACATGTAACTTTGACCTTGCACCATATATATGGCTTTAAAACAATAGTCTGAACTAAGTGACAACAAAGATAAAACAGACTTGGAATGCCATAAAAAGTCTATGTTTGTGTAGCGTGGCGTAGGCGGACAATGCACAGCTCGCCCACGTGCTCCGACAAATAGTCGCTCTATTTATTTATTATTCAGTAACTTGTAGAGGGTTACGCTAACCGCTTATTATCCTTTTGTAACATTTGGCTTCAGCCGTGCATATAAAATTGTATAGGGAAATCCTGTATAATATGTCAGGTAGATATTTGTCTAAAAAAATCATTCACCATACACTGATTTCTAGAGTTAACAGATAGATATCATTATAGCTAATGCTACCTAATTTTGTAAATACGAGAGTGAGTTTATTACGCTTTCTCCAATGATATTATAGATACGTTACCTGCATGATATTTTGACAGAACAGATGGCACGCACACATACCTAAAGTAACGTCACACTGTCTTGGATAAAATGTGGAAGTAAGATGGCGTAATCTCAATATCGGTGGTGAAAAAGAAATAGTTATATGTTGCTTAGATACGGACGGATAGCCGTCAAAAATAAGCTAATTAGCCAAGTTTTGAAAAGACGTTGTCGAAGCACTTACACTTACGGCGTGTTCTGAATCTACAGCATTTTAGTTATAATATCATTGTCCTTTCCAGTTTTATCTATTGATCATGTCGAAATGTTTCTTACACGTTGTCAGGTATACAAAGAAGGACATAAGGTACATTACTTAGAAGTGATAGAACTGATCTACATAAAGACGAACGAAGAATATAATATATTGAAATATTTATGAATTAGTTATAATTCAAAGGTTGATTAACTCCATTATCGTTAAATCTACCACCATAAAATTTATCACGCCTTTTTTATGGAGGTTTCTATGCTATTCGTTTTACTATAATTCGCCACAAGATGGCGCTACATATAGTACGTCAACATCTGAGGCATATAAAATCAAAAACAGCTAAGTGCATAGAGACCAAATTTGCAGGAAACGAAAAAAATGTTTATCTATTCTCAGAGTTGGAGTTTTACTTATATTCAAAGTTTCAATTTTAGGGAGTGGCATAGGCTATTGATTTTGCCTGCCTATGGCCATCAGCTCTAAAAGAGAAGTTCAAGAAATTAAAAAATGCGATAATTCCTTAACTGTATTTTATTCTTACTTTTCTTCTTATTTGATGACTTGGTTGTACTTAAATGTATTTGATCCCAAAATCTATTTTAAAACGAAAATTAAAAGGCTTTAGCTGTATTTTATTTCTTGTATTAATTAAATGGTGATTTGCAACCAATAAGACTAGATGGCTCCATACTCAGTTCATTTTTAGAACTTGTGGCACTTAGCTGTCTTTGATTCTATATGCCTCATCTATACCGTAACAATCAATAATCATGAAAATTAGTATGTGTAGATATTTAAAGGTAGAGAATATTATATACATTTTATTATAACTTAACTTTTATTACGATAAATAGTAATGACACCGAATTATACCAAGAATTAATAATAAATGCATGAGCGGGAACAAATAGTATATAATTAAAAGTAATAGTATAAAACAAGTATTAGATATCAATAATAAAAAAATATACATACAAGTTCTTTCAAACATAAAAATGATATGTTACATTTCAGAACTTTTAGTTACTACTTCATTACATAGTATAAAACAAAGTCCCCTACCGCGTCTGTCTGTCTGTCTGTTCGCGATAAACTTTAAACGGATCTTTATGCGGTTTTCACCAGTAGATAAAGTGATCCATGAGGAACGTTTTAGTATATAACTTGTCAAGGATTTTTTTATAATGAGGGCGGGATAACGTCTGCCGGGCCCGCTAGTAGTTAATAATTATGAAAGTGCTAATACTCAAATGTATGAACAATATTAACTGTATTTACGCTCAATATAGCGATTAGAATTTAAGTGATGTATTGTGTAAAGAGAAATATTCGTAATACTAATTTGCGAAAATTAATAACGACAATAAACGCGTAAAATATGACACAATTTGTTATATAATGAGTTATAAATAGGGTTGCTGTTAACAAAACAAGTTATTTTAAAATACGTATTATAAACATTGTTTAAAACAAATTTGCAATAGAAATAAATGATAACGAATAAATATTTAGGACTTAATTTAACTCTAAAATAAATTAAAATTTAATTTGTTTTTGTCATTTGATTTACGGCTCATAAAAAAACTTTATTTGAACTATTAATTTAAAAAACAATGTTTAATAATGAAGTCTAAATAATGTGTTAAAATTCATTCCGACAGTTTGCAATTTAGCAATGAAAAACGAATAAATAGGTAAACATAATTACTTTATTTTATATTGATGGAGTTAATATGACTATGTCACACCATTAAATCTCAATTTGTAAGATTTAAAACAGTTTATTTTTGTAAACATTTATTTGAAGATCAGAATGTAAAACATATGCCTCGTAATTATATGAATATGGCGGAAATTCGATATATATTATACAAGGCCTATCTCTAAATTGATTATCTAAGAAGATGAGTATAAATACTTTTTTGATCTCAACATGTAGACATCCGTAAATTTAATATTGTCAACCACGTATATAAGGAAAGTAAATTAAATTTCTGAGAGTCTTGGGAAAAGCCCAAGTTACCGACGCGGGGTAAACACACGATAATAATTACGATACAGCCATCTCTTTTGGGAAATCACGTTTTGTATCTAGAATCTCTGCATCCCTCTTAGGCCTTCTAAAATAATAACGGCATATAACACTTTATACTTTATCAAGCGACGTTTGTAATTTTTATAAAGAAGACTGGTTTTTCTGGGCCTAAGTGCAATAAGCTAAAATATGGTACATAAAAATTGTTATATTTTGTATATATTAATTTAACTTATCGACAAGATTCAAAGTTGAATTCAGTTCAAATGAGAATCCTAAAATGTCCACTAAATAGAATGATATCACTTTATAATTCTAAATCTAAAAGCTCTAATCTAGATATATTCACAAATAGTCTCAGCCAGTGTAAACAAATTTATTTATTTAAGTAACTTAAAATTAAAAGAAAATCGGAATGTATGGTTAGTGTTTTTTCTTTTTTTTTGTGTTTTTTTTTTAGCTTTCTCATTTACTTAAGTTATTTGCTGGAGAATATAATAAATATGTCGTAAACACCTATAATTAAGATTGCACTTATATAGAGTCATTAAAAATGCATGTTATGTACTATTCTAGTGTAAATCTTGTTGGTGTTTCTAAATAAATAAATAAAATTTATGAAATAAATGGAGATTATCTATAATCGATTAATGGGAACGCTGAATTCAAAGTATAAAAACAAAGCTATAATAATATCAGATAATTATTGTAATCAAAAACACTTTAAAGTAAAAAAAAAATTGTTGATAAATTATCTCTTTATATAAATTTCTTCTGTACGTGTGTATGTCACTGAAATCGTTATAAACGGCAGGACCGATTTTGATGAAATTTTGTGTGCGTGTGCCAGTGGATCCGAGAATGGTTTAGAGTCACAATTGGACCCAGTAGATGGTGCTACGGTTGATTTTTAGGATTTTTTTTATCAAGGCAGGACAACGTTCGCTGGGCCCACTAGTAAATATATATAAATCTTAGTACCGATTCAGTAGTTTCCTTTCACTAGTTTCCAGGAATTTCCGAGTTCGTTTGTTCATGGTATCATATAAAATAAATGAGGCATTTGTATTTTACTATGTTAATTTGAATAACTACGCGTAAAATCCAACATTTGAGTTTTTAATTCAATACAATACAATGGGGTGTAAGGGGTGTCGAATAACATCTAAGACTTGAGACACCCAAGGCAACCTCACCTGCACGTGGTGCACCCTGCTGAATAACGAACTAACGAACGAGGCAATGGTGAAAGCGGGGTGGTAGGGTTTTACAGCCTGACTGGGTCGCAACCACCATGTATATGGCGAAAAAGCCCATAATAGTGATTCGCGTCTGCGGGTCGCGTTTCGGGATCAGCCTCGTGCATATCCAGCTTTTCGCAGGCCAGCATGACAGCGTCGACCGGCGATGGATAGTGTGTCACTCGGTGGTCGCCGTTGTTTTTGGATTGTACTGGGCTTACCATCAGGCATAGTGCTATCATTTTGGCGTGCTACAATAAAAAAAAATCTTGTACCTACTAAATATACTATGATATGATTTTGTCTATAATTCACTGAGGTAAAAAAGTGGAAAGTTTACTGCAATTCAGTTTCCATTACAATCTTGTTACAGTTCACTTGTTAGATATAATAAGCGAATAAATACAAAAAACTGCACCAACGAGAATTATTCATCAAAATGAAATAATTTCACATTTTAATTAACCACTTCACCCGTTCTCGTGAAGATTTCTACAACGATAACAACGTTATGACATAAAATTTCGCATGTGTTTTAACCTTCTAAATCAGTGGTACTCAACCTTTTTTAAACGGACCACAAACACGTTTCAGTCACGGCGTCGCGGGCCGCAAACTACAAGTATTTAGGTATTAAATAAAAAAAAGTGCGTGCGTACGAAGTACACATGTCAGAAGTGAAACTTCTTTGGCGAACTAATTTATAAGTCTTGTTTATATTTATACAAACAAGAAAAAAGAAAAATAAGAATAAAAAGTTTTTTTATTTATTTAATCTGCGTTTACGTTACTTCCGTTGCATACCTGCGTGACGTTACATCTGTAAAAAATTTACCCTCATGCGCCTAAAGAAGTTTCACTTCAAAAACGTAATTTCAAATTAAGAACGTATTAATGTAGTGAAAATGGTTATCCAATAAAACAAGCTTGGCATAACCTTATCATAAGGAACGCATTACGGTTGGGTTGTCTGCGATCTATTTCATTTATTCACCTTGCTCATAGTCTTTTTGGTGGGCACGAAATTTAAAATAATTGAAATTAAAGTATAATAATCTGGTGGGCCAACTATAAGGACTCGGCGGGCCGCAGGTTGAGTATAGCTGTTCTAAATAGTTACGGACGTCATATCGTGAGTTCGTGGTATCGTGCTGACTGCAGTTTTCAACATATCTTATTAATTATATAGTCTATTTTTCGAGTTTATTTTGTAATTATATGATTATTTATTTAATAGAGTGATTTAAAGTTGTTCTTCATGCTTGTAATACCTCTTGCGCAAATCAACAATTAAAAATACATAACTTTAAGGCTTTATTTTACAATATATTTATATTAATCTATATTCGACCGATAGTATGAGTAATTATAATAAAAAAATGTCGCAGATAAAAAAATAGAGATACTAATTACATTGCCAACTTAAAGCTTAGATTCTTACATACCGAAATACCGCAGCATCTAACATCAATTGTACAAATTGTACTTTTCAGAAATCAACAGAATATCCCTTATTATTTTACTTATATTACAATGAAACTCTTAATTAATGTTATAAATACGAGTGTGAGTTTGTTTGGTTATTTGTTTACTACGTTTTGTTACGCAGAAAATGACATTTCATTCATAAAAAAATAAGTTCCCGAAGAATAAGTTAAGTTTAGATTAAAACTAATTAAGCAATAATTGAATTAAATAGCTTACAAAGATGAATGTATTAGCTTTGTATACAATTGAATTAAATATAATTGAGTCACGATCATAAAGCAACTCGACAGATTGTGTGGGAGCGAAACAGCTCCTATTCAAACGTTTGTAGAGGTCCGTACGTGAGGGCTCACACTAATTAGGGATATAAAGGCTTAATACGCGTTACATGACCTAAATAATGTTGCTCGATGTATGATCAAAGTGATTCTTTAATTGAGAGTAAATATTAATGTATCATCATAGTAAAGTCAATGGAATAGGAATTGTGTTCGCATATGTAATAAGGAATATTTCAAAATTCACATAAATTTAGCTATTTTTTTAAAGTGAAAACTTCTTTCTCTTCATTGAACGATTTAAAAAAATATTTCGTAGGCGAAAACCTAAGGGTTTCGCATCACCCTTGACATGCTAGTGAAGAGTCACCTACATACTTGTGAAAGGTATTGTATACTCGACTGTATCATTTGCCTGTTTAAATTTTTGCATGGATAAAATCTCTTTGATTTCGCGTTACCGATAACGTAGACATGCTCGTGACGTATGGAGCTTGCGTCAGATTAGCGAATATTAATAGTATAGCGACCTGTATACATGTAATATTGAAATTTTATATTGAGGTTATGCAGCCCATTACTGTATTTTTGACTAGCTGACCTGTGCTACTTCGTCTGCACCAAATCGCTTATTATATTTCGTATATATTTAGTATTATATATTAATGTACTATTTAGTACTATATTTAGTAGGTGGTAGAGCCACGCTGAAGCTATCGTCTTTCGTTCGGTCAGTGAGAGCGCCGTTCGTCCACCTTCCTGTCCCTTCCTCCCCTTCCCCCCGACACAGGCTGGCAACGCACTTGCTGTTCCCCTGGTGTTGCAAGTGTCTATGGACGGTGGTGATCACTTAACATTAACCCACCTGTCCGTTTGCCTCCTACAACATAAAAAAATTTAATTGTATTTTTAAACGTAAATAATCTTACAAAACCTAAAAACCCGATTACAGGGACATCTACCGCTTCCTTCTGTGAATTCAAAATATGCAGGGACTCACATAAACATATACCTCGTTGGTATGTGAAAAATCTTTTAAAATAAGCCTAGAACCCGTTCGAAGCATCACCTAACGAGTCCAATTAAGACAAAAACTAACCTACATATATTGCTGATAAAAGTATTTCCATTACCTCTTGTTGTAACCCTGTACCCCTACCCCAGTAGAGCCCATTTCAAGCCACAAGAATGTTCGGAAAACTAATTTTATCAATTATCGAAATAACACATGTACTGACGGAACTCTAACACACGTATTGACAGAACTCTAACACACGTACTGACGGAACTCTACGGCGGATAGTGCCCCGAACGAAGTCTTGAGATACTGTCGATTTAAATTATATTCTTTACACCAAGGTATATGAAGAGGCTGATAGATATTATATTATTTTATACCAAATGTTTTTCATCAAAATGTTCTCTCCTCTGTCCCTTTCTCTCAATTTAATTAGTAACATCATTGGTTAACGGCAAAGGAAAACATCACTGACAAATATGAACGTTCGAGAAATGTTTTATAGGATTACCACGTGGAAACAAAATAAAGACTGTAATTCTTAGAAGCGAGACATTTACACCCTGTTATACCGTGCTATATATAAATTATTCTTTATTTTTAGAATAGATATAACACAAGCTGATGTACGTTATTATAGAACTTGTTACAGTAATTATTTAAAGCGACTAACAAAAATATATATTCATTATTAAAATATCAAGTTCCTAAAGTAAAGTAAGTACCAGTTAAACATTCGTCGTGTCGTCGAAATGTGTACGTCGCTGAAATTTTTCTACACCAACCCTCGGTTTGTTATTTTAGGATCTCAAAATATTATTATTTCGTTACTTCAAATTTACATTGAAATTCATATTGTATTCTTTCATTCTCTAGTTAAATAAAACTTAATTGAATTTACTTTTTTATTATTACAAAAATGATTTTTTAAGCCAACAATAGAGTATAATAACGAAACCTTTATTGAAATATAATATACCTCTAACTTTTGTTCATGATTTCGCTCACGTTATTGTAGATTTGATTTACACGAACAATAACATATATCCCGTAAGGGCCTTCTAAGTATACTAGTGGTATACTAATTTAAGTATACCAGAGGTCGACATTCGACCATAGTTCATGATTTTAAATTTGAATTTTATTAGGGTTCTTTTGTCAAAGGGTATTATTATGTTATAATGTCATTGTAGAATGTAGAATGAAAAAGGGTAATTGGAACGTAAGAGTAAAATAATACATACAGTCGAGCATAGCAACCTCCTTCGCAACCTTTTTTGAAATCCTTTATTGACACATGTCAAAATGTCCTTTTTATTTACATGTGTGTATATCTTGTGTAAAATTGAAACAGTAGTGTGAGTAATGCATATTTTAATTAATTTAATGTACTTCTAATGCATTTTATATAAAATAAATAGCTTTCTGCACTTCTCCTCCACATAAACTTTAATTATGCCAAGTTTCACGTTCATCCGTTCGCGCATTTCTCTCAAAAAGGGATACAAAGTTTGGGCTTCACGTATTAATATATAGGTATGAGTGGGTGGGTGTGCGTACTTAGGTGGATCTATATGTCTGTATGACTGCCTGAGTGACGGAGAGTTTGAAAATGTGTATACATGTATTACAATGCAATATAATTAAATTCAAACATTATTTTACTAATCTATACTAATATTATAAACTTTATTTGGAAGTTTGTGAATTTGTGAGTTCGTGACGTTGTAGAGGGGAAATCTCAGGAACTACTTTCAGTGTTATATAGCTCATTTATCGAGGAACGTTACAGGCTATATATCATCACGCTAAGACCAATAGGAGCGGAGCACCAATGAAGAATGTTTCAAAATTGGGATTTTTTCCTCTTGAGAGCTTCCGCTGCGTGTTAGGTTTAGCCCAAAGTCGCGGGCAGAGCCTATTAAGGTATAAGTTAAAGTGTACATAAATTCTAGATTCGTAATCTATACTAATATATAAAGCTGAAGAGTTTGTTTGTTTGTTTGGTTGAACGCTATGATCTCAGGAACTACCAGTCCGATTTGAGAAAGTCTTTCGGTTTTAGATAGCTCATTTATCGAGGAAGGCTATAGGCTATATATCATCACGCTAAGACCAATAGAAGCAGAGCACCAATGAAGAATGTTTCAAAATCGGGCACTTTTTTTGCTTTTGAGCGATTACGTTATTATTATATACGTTGCCATGGTAACGTGGTACGTATATTACTACAATAATATTCGTCCAATAGGACTGGCGAAGGAATTAATCCATACTGCCAATTTTGAAGTGATGTGGTAAGTATCAAAGCTAACATTTTCAAAGTTTTTTTTTCCTATTCAAATAGTTCATAGGCGAAGGAATTAATCCATACTGCCAATTCTGAAGTTATGTGGTAACTATCAACGCTAACATTTTCAAAGTTTATTTTGTTTTCGTATTCAAAAAGTTTATACTACTTTTATTTCCAATTTTTTATTTGTTCTATATTACGTATTATAAAAATAAAGTTTGTGTATGTACAATTAAAATAACAACTTTTTGATGAATGGATATGAATTGTAGCCACAAATGACCAAAAAAAAACTTTTTTTATACTTTGTCTATATTTTTACATTATTATATTTTGTCTGTTTGTTCTGGGTAATCTCCAAAACGACTGGACCTATTTTAACGGGAATTTTACTTTTTACAGCCGGATAACCGAAATTATAGCGGTTG
>MU158756.1:295899-429947 GCA_015888305.1 Antheraea pernyi
GAACTACCATTCCGATTTGAGAAAATCCTTCGGTTTTAAATAACTCATTTATCGAGGAAGGCTACAGGCTATATATCATCACGCTAAGACCAATAGAAGCAGAGCACCAATGAAGAATGTTTCAAAATCGGGCACTTTTTTCCTTTTGAGAGATTTCGTTAGCGTTAGTATTATATACGTTGCCATGGTAACGTGGTAAGTTTCTATCGCAAACATTTTCGAAGTTTATTTTGTTTTCCTATGAAAAAAGTTTATTCTACTTTTATTTCTAATTTTTTATTTGTTCTCTATTACGTATTATAACAATAAAGTTTTGTGTATGTACAATTAAAATAACAACAACTCTTTGGTGAATGGATATGGCTATAAATGACCAAAAAAAACTTTTTTATTCTTTGTCTATATTTTTATATTATTATATTTTGTCTGTTTGTTTGTTTGTTCTGGGTAATCTCCAAAACGATTGGACCTATTTTAACGGGAATTTTACTTTTTACTGACAATGCCGTTTTCACCAGTAGATAGAACGATAATTCATGGGGAAGGTTTAGGTATAATTTGTCAAAGTTTTCATTTTATTATCCGGGCGGGACAACGTCTTTCGAGCCCGCTAGTTATCTACCCGTAAAAGCCCCGTGAAAGTCGGTCCAATCAATTAAGAGATAGTAGGATATTGCGGACAAAGTCTTGAGAAACAAAATAAAATAGTTACTTCTTATAAGGTAAGTTATCTTCCAGTGAAAGTCCCGTGAAAATCAATTCAAGTTTTAAGTGACTTCGAAAAAGGAGGAGGTTACTATGTTCGGTTGTATGTATTTTTTTCATGCATGTTAATCGATATTTTAGTTAATTATGAACCGATTTTAATGATTCTCTTTTTATTTGAATTGGTACACTATGTAGTGATTGACTGCTACCTATGTATTAGTCCATGTGAAATTGATGACGTGAGTCGTGTGCCTTACTGACTCCAAGAATAAATATACATAATTGAAAGTCATATATTTGTATGTAATATGAATTATACCATCTTTTTGGTCAATTTGGCGGCCATATTGTTTTATTTACCACGTTTGCTTCTACATAACTCAGTAATTATAGCAACGTATAAGAATAACTTAAGTATATCGACAATACGGGCATATTATATCTATCTATAAAATAAAAGATTTAAGATATATTGTTCGATAATGTATAGTTTATAATTTTCATTACTTTCTTATATAGTGTTCGTGAGCACTGAGTTTGGTATATAGTAGGTTAAAGTTCCAGGTATGTTGCTGATGATAAATCCCATCCCATTCGATATACTATTAGTATTCATATATCTAATGTACACGTTACATGTTACAGTAGATGGCGTTCGTATCGTAGTTACAAATGTTTTTGAAAAAGCGTTTCTGTAATGTACACACCCACTCACAATTTTCCATTTCTTTAATACATTTTTTAAAAAGCGCGTGCGGAGCCGCGGGTAACAGCTAGTAAATTATATTCCTGAACAAAAAGCCGTTGATACCAGCTGGGATCATGATAAAACATAAACTACCCGAAAATATATAAGAGAAAAATCTGCCGAATATACAAGTAAGTATTAAGAAAGTACATTTTATGACGAAAAGAACTCTTCTCACGGACAAGGAAGGGATCGGGAGATATGAACGGAATACGTGAATGAACTTCTTAAGGTGGTTTCATAGAATCTATTTTACCAATATCCAATACCTCGTAGTGGATTGGTAGGGCAAGATAAATGCCATATAAAACGTGATCCTTTTCCGAATTTATATGATGCGAGTTGGTAGCGTTTACTGAGAGGTGGGTCTACCGCTTGGAATATACTTTATGGTTTTTTGTTGTACTTAATACCGTATCTTCTTTATATCGAGTACTAGCTTCTGCCCGTGGCTTTTACAGTACTTTTTTTGTAATTGAAAGTCTACGTCCTTTTTTTATGTAACCCTAAGAAAGTGCTTGCAAAATTCCTTGATAATCGGTCATCAATACCTAAGGCGGGATAACGCAACAAACAAACAAACACATATTCACATTTATAATATCAGTTATGAAAATTCAGGACAAGATATCATAATATGTACGATTTCACGGGCATCGGTTTTTTTTTCTAATTCGAGTTTAATCAAAACCGATAGTCTCCTAATAATGTAAATTAGGCGATTAGATTTAACTGTATAAAAATTTAGAAATATAACATTATATCACTAATTTATTAGTTCTCATCAATTGTATTTCACTTTGAGGTGGCTCAGCAAATCCAAAAATGATCACATTGGAAAGAGCCCAAAGATCAATTATTAAAGTTACGTTTAATTAGCCCTATAGATATCCGACAGAACTATTATAAAAATAAAGTCAAATCTTGAACATTCGCAAACTGTTCATAGCAAAAGCCATCACACAACTTTACTACACAATATTACACTCCCGCCATTCCAAAACTATGAATCTATGGCATATATGGATATATATCTATGGCAACGTACTTGCGACTCCCCTGATGCTGCTAGTGTCTATGGACGGCGGTGATAACTTAACATCAGATGACCCGCCTGTTCGTTTACCTTCTATTATATAAAAAAAATTAATATTAATACATTTTAATACGGTTAATTTACCAATACATTTTAATAGTCACTATTGGCTGTTATTATATTGAACCACTAAGAATATTATTGAAGAAATAACCTTATAAACTTCGCACAAAAATACCAGTTGTTTACTGTCTTTGAGTTCAAGTATGTTTTCATTCTTCATTCATAACCATAACAAACGTCCGCTTATTGCGGAACTGCACAAATATTTACACCCAGAGGTAGTTCAGAAGCAATAAAAATTATTAAGAACACTGCTATTATGAGGTCGTTAACTTCTCGTCAAAAGGTAAAGTTATGAGATAATTGTTCTCGAGGAATTCTTGTCTGAATTTCACGCTTTGTGGAGTTTTCTTTAATGAACTAATTCAAGTGATAATAATAATAACCAGAACCAATAATATATACTTAAGAATTCATAATTAATTTTGTACATGTACGAAAGTCCAGTAGGAATTTAGAACGCTACTTGTTACAAGCGATTCGATTAAAGAATGGAAGAATCCTAGTGCGCATTACAAGAAGACGCAAATATTATTTTGCCTGGGAAGTATTTTATCTCAAAATAAAACTTTAATAATCTGAGATATCCCAATAACAAACTTCATTTATACGCGTCCTCGTTGATTTATACGCGTGCTCGTTGATGGACACAGCTCGCAGTTCATGTTAGTTAATGCAGGAGTTCCTCAGGGCTCTGTACTTTCCCCAACCCTGTTTCTAATGCATATCAATGATATGTTACCCTCTGGTTGCATTCATTGTTATGCAGACGACAGCACGGTTCATGGTGGATTTTGCAGTAGGCCCACGGCTAGTCGTGGCGAAACTGAGGGAATGCGGGCTGATCTTGTCAGTGAGCTCAACCAGTCCTTGGAACTCGTATCGTTATGGGGAACAAGTAACTTGGTTGAGTTCAATGTCAAGAAAACACAGGTTTGCGTGTTCTCATGCAAAAAATCTCCGTTTTTTCCTCTTCTCACTCTTCAGAACGACTCACTTGCAAAACGTGACAGCCTAAGCATCCTAGGGATTAATATCCGAAGCGACCTCAACCTCAGGGACCACATTGGGAGTGTTATCTCTGCAACATCTAAGAGATTGGGCATCCTGAATAAAGTGCGACGGTTTTTCACGCCCGGTCAGCTATATATACCTTCTCTATAAGGCACAGGTTAGGCCGTGCATGGAATACTGTTCGCATCTTTGGGATGGTTCTGCTTAATACCTCCTTGATACACTAGACAGGTTGCAGCGACGGGCTGTCCGTATTGTGAATGATGCAGACGTTACTAATAACCTTGAACCGCTTCAGTTGCGAAGAGACATAGTTTCACTGAGCGTCTTTTATCGTCTATATCATGGTGAGTGTTCTGAAGAGCTGTTTGACCTCATTTTATTTTCTCCTTTCCACTATAGAACTACACGGGCGGGTACGCGTCTCCACAGTTTCACAGTAGCAACCATCCCGGCAAGAACGAAGAAGTTCGAAAGCTCTTATTTTTGTCGTACTGTGAAGATGTGGAATCGTCTCCCAGCCAGTGTAGTTCCTTTCTCTTACGACATGGGGTCCTTCAAACGAGGCGTGAAGAAGCACTTTTGCAGGTCGGCATGATAGCGATGACTGCCATTGCTATTTAACACTGACAGTCACCGTTATTTATAGACTGTACTGTACTTTCCATCAGGTACAGTGCAGTAATTTTGCTGAACAAGTTAAAAAAAAATCTCAGATAAACAAAGATACCTTTAATTTAATTTGTTTATACTGGTCAATATGAACATGATATCTATAACTAACTCTTCTACCTGATGGTACGTCTGTGTGGAATTTCATGTATAGCAACAGTGATGTTATATATAACTTATGTATTATTAATTAATGTATTATGTATTTCTTTTTTTTTCTTTTTTGTTACTTTCCTAATATTTTTAAATATTGTTTTAGAGTATCAATTAGTTTTAGTATTTTATTTCTCCTTCTGTTTCAATTTCTTGGTTTTTGTATTATTATGTTAAATCTTTAAATATGTAAAATAATTAGTTTTTTTTAATAATTTAATTTAATATTTAAATAATAAATAATTTAATTTATTGTTGGAGTATGCCGTGGTTGTCTCTAAATATGACTAGATTTATAATGTATCACAATAGACCTACTTTTTATATATTTACTAATGTATTGTCATGATGACGACCCTAAAATAAATAAATAAATAATGTACCTAATGCTACACCGGTGTGTAATTTCATATATAAAAAACAGTTTTTGTAGAAAAAAAAAATACAGGCATATAGGTAAATAGGTATTTATTATTGGCAATTTAACCGTACCTCAAGTTTTGTGAGTTATTTACTTTTCCAAGACAAAACTTACCGCTCACAATTAGCACAGAGTTGTAGACAACTTTTTAAGCGCTCTGAACATAGTTATGCAGAGCACAAATTTCGGTGTAAATATTTGTTAACAACGAGACAACTTAAAGATAAATTAATGCCAATTTTAGATTTATAAATAATATTTTAACTTTATTTGGTATTAAACTTTTAACTATATTACGCATAAACCCAAAATGGCTATATTCAGAGCGGTCAAAAAGATTGACAGCACAGTTACAGTCATTGTGAGATGACTGTAATAATATACACATCTGAATGTCGCTAGTTGTCAAAATAAAATAGGCTGAGTACCTTAAGCGCTCGCCTTAATAGTCCGGTGAAGCTGTTAAGGTCTTGCAACAATAGCGTACAACAATAGCGTAGTCAGTTCGAAAAAAAAAGATTTTCGATAATGGCATATTATTAGCTGGACAGCCTTATTAGTATCTTACACACTTTCTTACTTTTATTTGATCGGTATACAGTTGGTTCACACAGATAATTTTACCGAATACATAAGTCGTTTGCTAACGTATTTTAAAGACACGTATATTGGTGTGACGGTCTCCTTCAGCAGCGAGTCTCACCTAACAGTTTTACTAAGTTTCCAGTAAATTAAGTACTCTCTTCTGTTTATACCTGGCTTTTATCCGTGGATTTCATCGCGTTAATGTAGATTTAATCTATGCCTTGGGAACATTATATTTTTTCTATATGAAACGAGCATAGGGCCCTTTTTGTACTTCTGAGAACGTCTATGTAAAATGTAATGATCGGTTGAGTAGTTAAAGCATGAAAGCGTAACAAACAGATAAATAAACTCACTTTCGCATTTATATTATTGGTTAAGATATTTCATTAATAAATAACACCTTAACCTGAATAATGAACGTAATATTAAAACAACTCGTTTACTCACCCAAAAACATTTCAAAATTTAGCAAAATATTTTTGAAGTTACATTTCTTTTGGGGCGTTAGGCAAAAATGATGAGAGTAAATTTTTACGATGCGCGCGCACACCGTCACGAAAAACCGACACCCTGAAGTTAGCTATAGTCAACTTTTTCTATTGTTAGTGTCGTTTTTCCTACAAACGTAGAATTAGGCGAAAGATAACATTTTTATCTTTACGCCAAAGAAGTATAACTTCTAACGTGTGTACATAAGTACACACACACACGCACACTTTTTTTTCATATGCAACGCCATTTAAACTTTGTATCGTTTGTCCCTTCGTACTAATTTTTCCTAAAATGTTTACTTTCAAGGTTTAGAAGTACCCTTGTACGTTCATTATAAAGTGGTTCTAAGCCCTCTCCACACATCACGTGCAGGTGGGCCCGGATCGTGTGCCTGGTTAATTACTCGTGATTTATACTGTGCGCTATATCCTTTATATTAATTATAGCTTTTTGTAAGTACTAATGATTACAACTTTTTTAGATTTACGGGTCATTTTAATTAAGGGTTTCTTGCTACAAAATGCTTTACCTTATTTGTTTGATTTCTTTCACAATTTAAATAATTTAAGATTTATAGTAAGTTACTGTATAATACTTAATAACTTTAGTCAAAGTTCCAATCTATAAATATTTCTTTATTTTATGAGTGTTCTTGTTCCGATTTGTCTGGCTGTTTGTTACCTTAGTTTTTCTAAACTACGCTACGGATTTTGATACGGATTTCACTATCGTTTAGATAACTTCTTTTAGAGGGTTACATAATATAAGTATATTATATTTATATAAAATAGAGAAAAGTCGTATTCTTGTGAAGTTGTAAGAAGTTTTCAAAGGCTTACATTGAAAAACCTAAGGCAGTGACTAAGCTTTACGAGACACATCAAAATAATGTACTAGAATTGTATAACCATATAATGCCTATATAAATGCATATGGATAACCCATAACAATTTTTATCTTCTACATGTTATTAAAAAAAACAGAGTGAGTCGTAAAGACACACGATATAAGTGACTTTTTTATTACATAGAAATATTTTAATTATTCACGATTGAATAGCATAAACTGCGTTTATTACCACGCCGTGCCGTCTGAACACAGTACACACAACGGTAGCCCGGTGAAGCTGTTAAGACCCTGCTGGCTCAATAGTGTAGACAGTTCGAAAAAAAAAAAAAAACTGTACCACTCTGACACAGTGTTTACCCCCACCACTGCATCATCACACAAAAGGTTGCAGATTAGAATTTGAAAAGTCTCCTATAAGAAGTTTAACTTCAATAATTGGTCATTGTTCACGCTATTTTGACCAATATATTATTAATCTTTATCCAAATAAATCACGTAATTACGTTGGACATTGTAAAATAAAACTGCTCTAAACACAACCGTGTATTTACAAAAAATTAAATACGTATTGAATACTTGCTTTAAAAACGTTTGGATACTTACGTATTAAATGTACCGCGCTTGCCGACGGCTGCCGCGACAAGATCGTGTTATCCTTTTTCACAAGTCTAACCTAATCTAACCAAATAGGGATAGAAGAGCAATATGTCGAACGTTTGGTGAGCGCGGTGCATTTAATACGTAAGTATCCAAACTTTTTAAAGCAAGTATTCAATAAGTATATAACTTTTTTGTTATAACACCCTATATCATTTCAATGAATATGTTAGAAGATATCACAGATTTTATTATACCTGCAAAAAATTGTTGTCTGTATATATGCATATGTTTACTCAATTCATATAAACAGGTTTTCGTAAACCAGCTGTCAAACTGTTTATAAGACGCCATAATCGGAACCAAAGTTTCATTTAACATACACAAAATCCTCTTAAAGTAGTAACATGGTCGTTATACTGATACATTTTTATTACTTAATGTAACAGGCAAAAATCTACTTGAATCATAACTCATTAAAACCTGATAAACTGTACGTATAATATCAAGACAAGTTAAATATTAATAAACGTAGATATTAAATTTCTGTAATAATATTCTGAATTTGTTTTGTATTAACCTCTTGCCTGTACTATGCGCAAGACCGAACTTAAAGCAATATTCAGAGCGGTCAAAAACGATGACTCGGACAATAATTCGCTTAAACATTTATGACTTCACATTAATATATTGCACCTATGCGAAGCGGGATCCGATAGCTAATAATTGAATAAATAGAAATCGTCAATTAAGAATTAGTTTCATTTAGGTAAAATAAAAAAATAGATATTATTTGAAGAATAGAAATAATAAGATGTACTTAACCATTACTATCTGATTTATGTAGGGTTGCCACGCATATTTTATGACAAAATATTGTACGTTATATTCACATATTACTTTTATGAACGACATTAATTTGAGGCAAATCCTAATTCTGTTTTGCTGTTTCCATTGATATATCTCGATATACTTTACGTTGATACATTTTGTCTAGTTTAAACGATCAGTATATTTTATTTACGCAAATAAAAGAAGGCTTACCTTATACGTGTTACATCACATGGAAGAAAAAAGGTTTTATTTGTTAAATTATAATGTTGAAATATAGAGTTAAATTAATTACACTCTTACTTCGAATTGTTCTTAGACAAATCGGCTTAAATTCAGACATTATTTCGACAGATATTTTTATGATATTATCTTAATAGCTTTAATAAGTAAACGATTACTTTACGTTTGAGTTTCTTTATGATTAGTGAAGAGAATAAAAAAATATAAAGTTTAATATGAAGGCATAAACTTCAACAACGATTTCTTCGTTCTGAACTTTTTTTAGAATTCCTAAAAGATTTATGAGCTTCTCAGTTGCAATTTTTCTCATCTATACTAGGTAATACCCGCGATTTCTCTTTCATTAATGTAGGTTTGACCCATCCCTAGGGAACAGTATATTTTTATTGAATGATTATGTCCTCCTTTGTTCTCCTGAAAACGTGTATGTAAAATGTTATGGTCATTGGTTGAGGAGATAATGTATATAATTGTAACAAACTCTTATTCATAATATTAGGATCTTACCCTAATACAATTCTTAAATTGTTAGGACAAACGCCAAATATACCCTTAATATAAATATTGTGACAGAAATAAATAAGTCGCCTAAAACTTACCAACTATATTGAGGTGTCGTTCAAAGGGACTACCTAATCACACACCACTAAGTCCGGAGCTAAAACCAACAAATGGACACTAACATTGACACTGCGCGATAAAGCGACAAAACTGAGCCGGTCCCCGGGGAAATTTCGTTTTCCCACAGCAACAAACTCAATCAAAAAATATATATCGGTATGAATCGAGAACTGATTCCTTTAACCATGTGAGGTTTTATTGTTAATCAATAACCTTCCGCCTTTCTTCGCCCTGTCCCTTACTAGTGAACGTAGAATACTAATGTCTTCACGAACGTTTATCGTTTTTTTTAATTGTCAGCTAGTATGTTTGAAGGGGATACAAAAGGTCGCAATTTTTATTTACGTGGAGAAAGTTATAAAAATAATTTTCGTAGCTTCATATATGTAATACTAGCGGGCCCGGCAGACGTTGTCCCGCCCTGATTAAAAATAAGTCCTTGACAAATTACATAGCAAAACGTTCCTCATGAATCACTTTATCCAATGGTGATGATAATAGTGTTTTATGAATATTATCGCATTGACAAATATCGATTTAAGAATGGTTTAAGTATAAGAAAATAATATATATATTAGGCTGTGTTACAAAAACGATATTCTATTTTTCTCAAATCTACACCGAAATGTCTTCGGGATAGTGAAAAGACGCCTGCGAAAATCGAACCTCTTAATATTATAGAAGGTCGCAGGATTTTTCTTTTGTTTTAATGTGGCTTACAAACTAATAAACGGATTGTGATAATCGATATATTTATCTATAGGAAATTAAACCACCTACAAAAATGTGTCCTATGATTTTTCGCTAAACCCATTCGTTGCAAAGGTATTCAAACTGAAAGTAAAATTTATATCATAATTGCGTTTAATCGACTGAAAAATAATCGATTTTTTGGAAACAGCCTACACCTATGTATCTATTTTTTTGTAATAGTTTTGTAATAGCAAATTCATTCAAATTCCTAAGGACAACTTCTTTCAAAATTTTCGTTACGCGTTATCCGTTACGCGTTTAACGTATGTATATTGTATTTGTGTGAATATGGAGATTTAATTGTATAGCAAAATGAGTAAATGTACAACATTTAAAAATTTATACTACGGGACTTTGAAAAGTACATAGTTCATAATCAACCTCATATATATACCTATCTTTATATATACATTTCTTCTGTACGTGTGTATGTCACTGAACTCCTCCTAAACGGCTGGAACTATTTTGATGAAATTTTGTGTGCGTGTTTCTAGTGTATTCGAGAATGGTTTAGATTCACAATTGGACCCGGTAGATGGCGTTGCGGTTGAATTTTTTTTTTTTTTAATATGAAAGCAGGACAATGTCCGCCCAGACCGCTAGTTATATATAATTTAATGAATTATAAGGCAAAAAAGTGTCACTTCCTCCGCTATTCTATCCTATTGCTAGGCCAATATCGTAGTCAGCTCAACAAAAAAAAAGGTGTACCGGTACCTAAATTTATATTGCCGAGGACTCAGTTTACGGAAGATTTATCGATTTCATATTACGCGGAACGACGCACGAACTTGATCGCTGATGAGAACCGCCGCCATACTTAATTAGGGATATGATCCGTAAGAAAGTAATTTCGTCCAGATTATATTTCCGAACGATATGGAGGGCAAAACCGAGAGCATAATAATTTGGCAGAGCCGCCATAAAATGTGATTACGATGCGTCGTCTGGTAAACGATGTCTTAGGAAATATCGTATGCGTCACAGATTTCAATGTGGAATTATAACCGAAGACGTAAACAAAACGAATATAAAGTTAATAGAAAACTTTAGTTTATATATTTATTTTTACCGAATTTAATAAATTACTGGCGTCTGTCCGGGACTCTGCACGCGTTTTCAAGCATTAGTTATCGATGAAGACTGTCATGAAAATATATTGAAATGAATATTTTTTTAAATAATATTAAAGAAAAATCCTATTAACTAGCAATTCCAAAACGACATACTACTTATATATTATTCTATATAGTTCCCGTGTACAAAATTTCATCATAGTAGCAAAATATAAAAATGGAATTGTTTTTTCACAAATTCTTGAACAATTTTGACAGTTCCAACATCATATCGATTGAACAATGATATAAATATCTCGTGTAGAAAATTTTATAAACATTTCTGAGTTAAAACCAAACATACAATGAGACAAAAATGCTTTTAACTTTATATTCGCGACCAGTTGCTTTTTTGATAGTCACCTGTCACAAAAATTCGCGAAAGCGTTAAATGTAGAGACCGAACTACAAATGTATTATAATTACACCAAGTTACACCAACACTATAATGAACTACTGTATAGAATATAATAATTCTACATTTTATGTATTTATATAGGAACGAAGCCAACTGTGGATTAATTTTGGATTTTTTTTAACTTTTTTTTTTATTTGTTACTATTTGGTTATTGTAGATGTATATAATATATATTAAAGTTAACTACAGTTGAAATAGTAAACAATTTTAACACTCATATGATATACAGAAGTACCGAATGTTGACTAGTTTTACCTGATTTTCGAACAGTTAAAAGGTTTTCCTTTACACACGAAATCATATGAAAATATTTCGGTTGCAAAACTTCCGTAAAATACATACAGCCGCAGCCCACTTGTACGAGTAGATTAATTTCCTGTTCACGTACTGAGCTGTTTATTTGTGTTTCGTCATAACCATTGGTATATTTAATTTAAAGTAGTTTGTTGATACTTGACATACAATTGTTGTTTATGATCGTTAACATATAAATTGTTCTCTAATTATTAGTGGCCGAGCCATTTTGTGTAGGTGGTAGAGCCACGCTGAAGCTATTACTGGTTTCAGCATGAATGGTTAGGCTCGCCCGGGACACTACCACCCTCTCACAGAATACCGACGTGAAGTAGCAGTGCTTGCATTGTTGCGTTTCGTTCGGTCAGTTAAAGCGCCAGAAGCCCACCTTCCCTCTCTTTTTCCGCTTCCCTTCCCCTTCCCCCTAAACACAGGCTGGCAACGCACTTGCCAACCCCTTGGTGTTGCTAGTGTCTATGGACGGTGGTGATCACTTAACATCAGGTGACCCACCTGTTCGTTTGCGTCCTATGATATAAAAAAAAACGAACTTCGTCAAGCTTTTTACAGTGCATAGAGTATCTACCAAGCAGGCGCAATCTAATTCATTGAATACTTATCGGGAACGTATAGTAAGAATTACTGAAATCAATGATATTTTATTCATACGAGCGTTCGTCCGGTGGTCGACTTCGAACATAGAGAAAAAAAACCTTTTCCATTTTTGATAACACTAAAGTTCGTCAATAAATACGAAATAAAAAAAAATGAAGACAATCGGCTGAAGAACAGAGTAGTAGCAGAGGTAGTAGAGAAAAGATGTTCTTAATCATTTCCCTACTGCCTATTTATATATAGATAGATTAAGCTATGTCACACCACTTATGTAAAAGTAAAATAGATACACCGAACACCATTGTTTAAGTCAAAACGCAACTTTATAAAATTAATCTTTTACAATCAAATAAATATCTATTAAGTAAGATATGAACACGAATATGTCTTTATATTATGTCGAAGCGTATTAATTTGAAGGCAAAATTAACATTACCTCAAGGTCTTTTTTTACCTTCATCTACATTCAACTCTATTTTCTATACACATAATAAAAAATTAAATCTAACGAGTCTATACTTTCTAGATTTATATGAAGAAAATCGTTGCAGCTGTTGTCTTGGAATAATAAAATACACGTTAATGATTTTTAGAAATGTCTGTCTATGTGTATGTTTGTTTGTTTGAACACGCATCACCAAAAAAATCATAAAGCATACCCTCGAGTAACGTTTAGTCTTGGTTTCACTTATCACTAATTACTTAATACTATTGCGTACTGCATAAAATCCATTCTATATCCATATAATAAATCTAACGTGTCTGTGCTTTTTAGATTTGTGAAAACAATTATTGTAGGTGTCTTGGATGGAAGTAATGGAATAAATTTCAATCATTTTTAGAAATGTCTGTCTGTCCACCTGTCTGTCTGTTTCTTTGAACACACATCACTGATAAAGTACTGCGTTAACGATAAAACCTTACTAAGAAACTCATAAAGCATATACTCGAGTAACATTTAGTTTTATTAAAATTGGTTCACTCTATCAGTGGTTATTGTAATTTTAATGACGACGCGACTAAACTACGAGAGAAATGTAGATAAGTAAATGGACCTAATGATTTCAGATGATTTTATTAGTCATTTTTTTTTCACATTACGGACGTTAGTATACGGACTCGCGGGTACACCTAGTATTTCTCCTCATAGCTTACTGATTACCAGGAGAATGCGACATGTCGCATTTGAAAAAATATATTTAACTGGCTTTTGCCCACGTTTTTGCTAGCGTTAATATAAATTTGACCTATTCCAGGGAACAATAATTTTTTTCGGATGAAAGGTAGCCTATGTCTTTTTATGATAATGTATAAAAATTTCATGATGATCGGTTAAGTATTAAAGGCGTTAAAGGAGTATTAACTTAAATTCGCCTTTATAGTATTGGTTATGATACTAAGTTATAGTTAATAGTTAGGACTTTGTAAATGTTAACAATCGTTATACCTATAATATTATACTAAATACATTTTTGTTTTCATTACTCAATATGTTATTTATTTCTTTTCAGATGAAAACGACTTCGACTACCCATTGGTAGAAAGAAGTTTTGCTCAAGTTCAACCACCTTTGTTTCCAAATAGTCGTCCATCAACATTCTTTGACCATGGAGACAGTTACAGGATTTCACAAGCTATACAACAGCCTACTTACAACCAGGGCCCTGTGAGACTTCCGAGTCCTAATTATAATCAAAATCCTTCACCTTTTCAATTACCCACTGGCAGGAGTCAGTCTGGGACACCGTATTATGTAAATCAACCAGAATTTACACCACAGCGGCAAAGGTTTAGACCTTCATTACCTTATAATTTTCAGTTTCATCCCGCTTCAACAAAAAAGCCTGACATACCTCAAATACACTCAGTAGCATATCAAAATGATCCATCAAAACCTGAAACATTTTTAGGTCAAATAACATTAAATAATCCAGACATTGACTATTTACAAAACAATCGATTTAGAAATATTCCTTTTGATGGCAGTAACAGCTTGAAAAGTAACGGACAAAATGGGCACCTTATTCGCGATGAAGATGTTGAAAATGAAGATTTATTAGATAAACATACAGTGACTACTTATAACCCCACTAGAATAGGAAATAAACAAAAAGTGGAAAACAAACCTTCCCGATTCTCTCATTTCGAACCGTTGACACCCGGTGAAAAAATGACTTCTGGAAATAAACCTTACAATGTAAAGAATAATCCAAGGATGCAAAAAACGAACGCAAACGTTTACATCAGTTCATCTACTGAATATAAGCCGTTGTTAGATATTGAACCATTACTTGAAGATGAAATTAGTGATATAAGCACATTTAGAGAACTAATGAAAAATACGCAGGGTTCTTTTGATGTACAAGTTATCAAGTCAAATCAAACAAATGATTCTGAAATTGATGATAGTAAACCAGATGCCAGTGTTATGGATAGTGATAATATACCAAAAGAAGGCGTTTCTGTATCACCAAGTTCGACGACAAGTTCAACGACACTCGGTCCTACTAGTACAACAGCTGTACATAACGCGACAAATAGTGATGAAAGTGAAGAAAACGAACACGACGAAGAGTACGTTGAGTATTACGATGAAGCTGAAAACTCCGAAATTAAGCACACTACGACAGAATCAGCCGCAACAGAACACGTTTCCGATATATATGATGAGTATGACGAAGCTGAAGATTTAGAAATACCACTAAACGAAACAAAATCGAATTCAAGTGGATCTTTTGATGTGCTAGTCATGAAACCAGTTAGTACTATGGTCACAGATGACAATTTTAAGCATTTTGTTGATACAACAGTAATAGATCAAAGCGATCAAAATGGTAAGAAACAGTTGACCAGCCCAAATACTTATGATCCTGTATCAGAAGAGATTTCATCAATAGAGACACCCTCTATTTTAGGAAAAGAAGTTGTTTCAGTTGTTACCACCAAAAGCGTTGTGAATGGAACAATATCTATACCTGATGTAACTTACGCACCCAGCACAACAAAAATTGTAGCTGAAACAGAGAGTAATGTATTAAACAATTTTAGCAATGATTCGTCTATTCCAGTAACCACTGAAAGCTGGATTGTGCTTGCTTCGGTTCAGACTAGTAGAAGTGTTTCAGGCGCTAGATTTTTACCATTCCCTACAGTAGAACAAGAAGAGAAAAAACAAGTTTTAACAGACGAAATAGATACGGATAGTGAAGAAAACGTTACCAAAGACCCTAAACAAGATACTATGAGCATAAAAAGCTCATCATCTACAGAAAATATTAATGACAAATTAGATAGTATACAATCAGAATTATCAAGTGCTGTACTATCAGGCGGCCTAAATAATGAAAATAAGAACATCGAATTGATCACAGAATCTACTACAGAACAAACAACAACTAAAACCACAACGAAAACAACCACAACTACCACAAGTACACCTATACCGAACATATTTACTTTAAAGAGCACTCAGCCTCCATCCACAACCGTAAAATCTTCGCCAGAACCATTACCAGTGATGGTAAAGAAATTTATTCCGCGAATAACTACATCTACTACACCGAAGCCAAGAAAAAAACTAGTTACTGTAATGGATGAATTACCAGTTGGCTTATTGCCAGCTGGGTACAAACCCAGACTTTCCTTCAAAGACAAACGTACAAGCACTACGACTCCTTCAACGACTACTATTAAACTTACTACCTCCACCACCACAGTTAAAATACCAAGTCGCTTAAGCGAGGTACCTATTATTAATAGCACCCAAGCGCGCTCGTCCGGCATAAATGCTAAAAATAAAGTCATTATCCTTGACGATAAATCTTTATTGCCTAAGGAATATAGACCAAAAGAACACAAACCTCAAGAAGATATATTTAGAAAAGTACAAAAAGATGATATCAGTAAATTTTTACCCCCTAATTTTAAACCCCAATCAACGGAGGCACCAGAAATAAAAGAAACTACGATCACAAATATAGAAAAAGCCCAAAGAGTAGAAACAAAAACAATTCTACCGAAAGTTATAAATACTAATGAAAGCAGTACAGAAATACCAAAAGTTCAATCAAAATTGCCCATAATTATCGCACCAGCTGATATATCAGCTTTCTTACCGCCTGGTTTTAAACTAAATGATACTGAAAAAGATGAAATAGCAATTCCATTGGACAATGTCAAGATTGCTGACATATCTAACCTACTACCACCTGGATTCAAACTAAACGATTCCGAAGAGTCGACTCAACCTGATACAACCACCAAAGCACCTGGAGGTATAAAACTAATATTTCCTTCAAGACCTGGCGGCAAAATCAATAGAAAAACCACTACATCTAAGCCTCTTGGTCCGGTTCCAGTTACACCTAAAATCCAAAAGGGTTGGCCAACAAGGTATTTATTTTTATTACAAATTATTTTATCATATAATTCATATTTGTAATGTAAATTGTTATGTTATAGAGCATCAACAGAATTTACTGGATGGCCATCCCCATCAACAACGCCATTTTCAATTGAGAAACTATTAGAAGCACAAAGAAACGCTACAGCTACCAGTCCTCTACCGCAATTAAGTACAGAGGCCACAACTCGACGAATTACGACTACGACAACTACGACACCAGTTCCGCCCCCTCCGACCACTCCAGGTGTATGTCGAAAGGAGTGTGACATTGCAGCAACTATTAAAATAGTTTCAGGTAGGTAGCAAACACTTATATAAAATATCAGTATTTTGTAATATGTATTTTTAACTCTGTTATTTATTTCATTTGTTTCTTTTTTTCA
Source organism: Antheraea pernyi (assembly GCA_015888305.1). Taxonomy (NCBI): domain Eukaryota; kingdom Metazoa; phylum Arthropoda; class Insecta; order Lepidoptera; family Saturniidae; genus Antheraea; species Antheraea pernyi. The sequence continues at coordinate 312,979 of MU158756.1, forward strand.
TTCATTTCATTATCCATTTTGTAATACCTACATTTATATCTACTTTGATTACAGGTGTTAAATGGGTACCTGAATTACTAGATCACCACACTGATGAATGGCAACGGCTCTCAAAAGATATAAAGGAAGAGGTTAATATAATCTTTAAAAAACTTACTACAATGATTACTTTTATCGATAAAAAAAAAGGGAAATTATCAATAGAATTCAAAAAATAAGAACTAGAACCATCTACGAAAAAATCAATCGATAAACTAACTCGTTCAAAAGTTTTCAGACGGAAAGTTAAATTTTTGCCACAAGCGCACTTTTTTGTAAAATGAATTTATTAAATATTTTGAAACGTTGATTTAAGCAACAAAATATTCGTAAAAAGCAGTATAGTAAATTAGAAAAATTTATTATTTATTTTGAGCCAATTTATTATCACTCCTTTCTGCTAATATCTTATAGGCTTTCCCTAAATTTAAGTGTTCGTTATTTTCTGGAAGTTATTTATTATATAAAAAGAAGAATTTTTATCATTTTTTTTTCTTTTTTCAGCTTAATTCCGTTTACTCTAGGTCAGATTATCTTAGAAAATGGTATAAAGATATACGCATTGATGGATTCAGCAAAGGATCTGTCTTAGTCGACTACTTTATTGAACTAAATAATGTAGAAGAAAGAGTTGATACTGCGGATTTAAAGAAGATGTTCCACAAGTCTCTCTATGGAGCTAAACCCGGTTCAGTAATAGAGACTGTAACGGAAGCATCTGAAGAAGAATTTGATCCAGACGTAATGCTTGGAGATCAACCAGACGAAGATAGAATGAAGAAAAGTAATGAACAAATGACAAAGACTATTGATAAGTCGGCTGGAAAATTAGAGATTGGAAAGTTCGTTATGGATCCTGCGTATACGGAATTTATTGGTAAGAAGATCGTTATGATAAATTATATGATTAAATAGCATAATAACTTAAGTGTTGATTGATATTGTGTTACAGTTTTGCCAAAACGCGAAGAGCCTACTCCGGTAGAACGTGACGAAGAAGCAGTTCTACCCCAATGGGGTATTGCAGTCATTGTCATTGCAATGGCATCTCTTCTTTTCGTTGTCATATTTGGTGTTACAGTGGTATGTGTATAAAATAATTATACTCAATATAACTTTAAATATTTTATACTATAAATATCCTTCCATATAATATATTTAGCATCAATTGAAGGATTACTCAGTTCTATAGCACTGCGATCAGTGTATATTCTGGCTAACCTACGCAACAATAGGTCTTTACCTAATCATAATAGTGAAGATATTATAGTACTTTCTTGGCAGAGGTTTTTATTCTACTTCTTCCTTATGTAGCATATGCTTAACCAGAATCCTATGCGTAACCTGTGATTATTACTGGATTATGCATATTTTTTTCATACATATTCTTCTACACAATGTTTACTACGTCATAAATTCTGTTTTTGAAATTATTTTTAATTACCATGTTAAGAATATAATTCACATTAATTAACTGGAGATTTCGAAAATACTTTTATGATCTATTAAGGATAGAAACATGCATTCTTTTTTCATTCTTTCATTCATTCTTATTTTTAAATAATTATTTGGTTGTAAAGGAAAAATAAATTACTAAAAATAATACTTTGCCATGAATAATTTTTGAGAAAGAAGACACATAATACGTAACTTATTTGAAGACCATTTAGTTCTCTACATATTCAACATGCCGATATAATGGTATATTAACGACTTATAAAATTCCAATTGCAGTATATCGACAATCACTTATTTCGATGTTACAAATAGTTTGAAAATGTACGATAAATCTTTTAGAAACGGGAATCCCAGTTGAATAACAAATCCTGTCTTAGCGTAATTTATTATATTATAGCAAGTTTTTTTATGGTATAGTTGGTGAATAGACAGAAGAGTGCCAAAGCGAAAGCACCAATTCCATTAAGTGAAGACATGCTCCGAGAACTGGATAAAAGCCATATGGGAGGATATGATGATATGCATCAGTTGAAAGAACGGGAACTGCCATATTTGCCATCGGGAAAGGTAAACATAGTATAGCATAATAAAAAAATGTCGATATCTTACTTCAGTAACAGTTCTACTTTTGCGTTAGTTCTGTATTTTGAATAGTTAAATGTGTAGGAATGGAAATCATTGTATCAATAAAAATCAACCAGAAATATAGAAATGAACGATGATCTAATGTACACATAATTTTATTGTCACATATTAATTTATGTCAATATTTTGTAATTCATTTTCTTATACTATATAGATTTAACATGTACACACAATCTAACTTATGCTATGTAGATGGTAATATACTAAGCGTAGAAGAGGACTGGCTTTCAATTGTACAACTGCCGGAATATATTTGCAGCCGTTTGGCAATAGATAATCTCTACCATGATTCTATGGTTTCATTTTGTTGTTTTCTGTACCGAAAAGCCATACTTATTGTGGGTTCCAAAACTACATCAATTAACGCGATGTCCGAACACGCTACTATTGTTTTAAGTATCGCTTTCTTTTAAACATCTTCTTCTGCAGCGTATGTCGACTGCCTTCATAGAACAGTTGGCATATCCGAATCCGGGCGACTCATGGCGATCGGAATGGACACCGCAACTGCAGAAATACATGCAACATTACACACCCGACTCAGGTCGAGGTTCACAAACTTACGGACCAGTCGGTAATGGTTACGGGTATGTTTCAGCTTCTTTTAAACTTAAAAATTGTTATTAATGCTTTCAGCGTAGTTAAAAAACAATGTCGATTGGGTTTGTAGTCAAGTTCTCAAGTTATTTTTAGCATTATTATATTATATATCTTTAAAAAGATAACTAAAAAAATTTTTTTTATTATATTATATAACAATTTTTATAAATTGTTCTGTGTATAAATAAATTACATTAAAAATATAATTTTACAAGTTTTTCAGTAAAAAGTGAAGAAAATGTAATCAATTATAACCTGGTATTTGAATTCCCTCCGGTTTTTCTCTCGTCTTCATATTCCACCAATATACCACTGAATAAGTTATTTAGACATCAACATTTAGTGAATGATCAACATTAAAATATGAAATGCCTGTTTGACAGACACAGTGGGTCACAAATCTACGGGCAGACAGGAGGTGGCTCGCAAGTGTACGGATACACAGGCGAGTACCAGCGATCGCACTATCCCAGACGTCGCTCCGACTACGACAGCAACTTCTAGAACCTTCTAGAAACTATCTAACAGGGATACTACACACTCTTGACAATATCTCATATGTAATCTCAGAATTAGTGAATAATACAATAAAAGGTTTATTCGCTGTTTATAGATTTTTAAAACATTACTAGACATTATGAACAGGTTGTGAACTAACTTCATCATCACGAGAACGATATATACAAGTATACATTATATAGTGCATGATATTTTAATAGCTTTTAGTCCGGCCTATTTAAGACTTGTAATGTGCCAACACGTAAAATGTATCTATATAGCATATACATTTAGCATCACCACTACCTATCTCTACATATTCATAAAATAGAAGTTATCTGCCAAAATAATTAAATAATACGACTGATTGTGAGATGTAAATAATTAGAATAAGATCACCGACTTAGTAAGGGAAAGTGGTGTTACGATGAATTTTTGTAGATAACTAAGTCTCTGCATACCTATATTTGCTCAGAAACTAGTAGTTGATAGTCCTCGGGCCGTTTGAGAGCGTGATACGCCTGTGCCAAACGTTCGTACGTATATTATATTCGTGTAAATATAAACATTAACGTACTTCTTATTGAAGAGTTTTATTATTTTACGTCGATATCGGTATTGATTGCAGTCTTGAGTGCACGAATGTTCAGGAGGACGGATTGAATCGTTTCACTAAATTGATACGATAGATGGGTGTGAGAATTCACAGAATTAAAAGCAAAAAGCTGGCGTGTAAAGATACACAATATAGATGAAAGTTGTGTATTAAAGGATGATATTTTAATTGAAAAAATACAACAAAACGCCAACGTCACGTGGTATACCCGGGCGATCACCCATACAAGTACTGACCGCGCCCGACGTTGCCTAACTTCGGTAATCGGACGTGAAGCAGTGTTCTCAACACTATCCGACACAGTGTTTGTCCCCGCCACTTTTTGTCACATAAAAACTTTACGGATCAGAATTTTAAAGCCCCCGCACAATACGTTTCACTTCAAAGACTCTTTCGTGATCGCAGAATATAATTCATTTCCCTTTTATTATTTTATAAATAGAATAATATTTTTTTTATATTGTCAATTTTAATTCTGACTAAACGAAATGAGTAAGAAATTTACATATAATTTCAATATATTAGCAATTAGCTGTAATAATATTATATTGTAACGTTAAATAAAGTTTTAAATATTCGAATGTTTTCTTGAATGTCTCAAGTGATCAATTACGTGTTTAATGTTGATCGTCTAGTACATTCCTGGAGTAATGAATATTTCAATTATTATATGACTCGTATGTACCTACCAATTAGTGTAAGTTTAGTGATTGCATGAATATTTGTGTATATAAAATCAATTTTTGTACATGTAGTTTTTAATTTAAAAATTGACGTAGTTAGTGACAAATTAAACAATTAAGACCCTGAATATAGATATATGATATACCAATTTACCGTGTTTTTCTAACCTAAAAGGACCTCGTCGAAAATATTATAATAAAAGCGAAATATACATAAGAACTGAAATACCAAAATTAGAATAAAATAATTGTTATTATTATATTACATCAAACATTATTTATTATCTTAAAGCAAATTAATTTATTCGAAAAATGAATACTTAGAATGAAATGACAATTTCTCTTCGTTCAAAACAAAAGAGGATTAACTCCTAAAAGATTAAAAACTTTTTGATATAAATGAATGCCACCCTTTTCCTTAAAAACATGAATGTAATTAACAAAATATTTCTACTAAATATATAATTAAATAGTTAAGGTGTGTGGTCTTACCTATTAATTCACAAGTTCGATTCTCAATGACAGTTCAACGATAGCCTGTTAGAACACCTCTACCAACTACGAACCAGATTTTTCGATGTAATAATAAATGGTGGTAATATGGCATTTTCTTTAACTGTTGGACCCAACAGGTACAGTTCTTAAGTAAAAAGTTTGTCACCAGTCACATAGGGCAACATTAGGTATGATTGTTATTTTAATATTAAACCTAATTATCATCAAAAATTAACAAAAAAATTATATAGACTATAGACCAATATACAGGATGGCTCATGATGAGATACAGCGTGAACTTGTATGACTGTTTGGGTCGATTCGCCAATCATGGCGGCTCTCACTAACACTCAGTGCGCGTAAATTATATGCATTGCATTGTCGCCAACATCACCAAATTGTTTTCCGTTTGCAATAGTCTGCTACAGTGGTACAAAAGTACTGTGCTACACAATTACAAAATTCGCTCGTCGTTGCGTTTGAAGACTATTGTTTTGTACAACCTTTTGTGTTAAACTTTAAATATATACAAAACAAACACTGTGCTCGCCGTGCCGCACGTGTTTTTTTTTTTCGAACTGACTACGCTATTGACCAAGCAAGGTCTTAACAGCTTCACCGGACTACTAAGGCGAGCGCTTAAGGCACTCAGCCGATTTTACTTTGACAACTAGCTCAAGGGTGCGCGGCACACCTCGGCTTTGGCTGTTGCCTGATACATGCCATTCGCGACCTATCTGAGTTAACTTAAGCTAAGATAACTATTCATACATATATGAGTTGTTGAACCATATATGTGTACCAAGCATACATACCTCAACAACTCCTATATATATTTCGTATCGGATAATATTCTAAACTATTTCAGTTTGATAAGAGAAAAAATAAAACCCTTCCACTTGCATGTGTAAGCGTGTATGCGTGCACGTGTGTGGAGGTGATATGTGTAATGTTGTCGCAGTGATGTAAGATTTTGTGTCACTGTATAGCGCGAGCAGCGTACTCAAGGGCTCCACGCCGAGGGAACGGACCTAGGCTTGAGCTGGTGCCTAGTCTGGTGTGCGGGAGCGAAATTTACCCCCAGACCACGGCGGCGTGATCTGTGGTTACGCGGGCGTGGGCGTGTGCACACTCTGTTTGGAGATACAAGCTGGTACTGATCGTTCACTGCCGTTATTTCATCGGGAGGGTCGGTAAAAATATGTCGCGGACGTCTTTTACAACGCGCAGCGTTTGGTACGGGTGGTGCCGCACGTGTGTTTCTATGTTCGTGTATGAACTATATTTTCACACGTATAGTAAGTAACGTGCTGAACAATAATATTTGAAACGGCTGGTACGTTTATATGTGCCTTCTGGACGGTGCTGCAACGGATCCGTACTCCAGCTTCACGGTCTAGTACTTAGACCACCATCAGATGAGTAATTCTGTTTTTTGTCTGTTTTTCGTGAGACAAGATATGCGATGCAAGCCTAAACGCCACCGAGAGGTTACGCCTACCCCACTGTGGCCTACAAAGTAGCCGTCATAGCGACGAAATGATTAAAATTTTGCATCCACTTCTATTGTGACTACGAAGAGAACTGTGCTCGATGTGGAATTTAAAAGACCCGAAAAAGAACTATTTAAATTTGCACATTGGTTCGTCCCAAAAAAAATCCAACCCACATTAATATAAATTCTCTCTCTTTTCGATTTGTGTAACATTCCACCCACAACGACTTATAGCCGGGACACGGAATTACCCGGAGCACATTACCATTGAAATAAAAACCGGAATGTTTGCTTGCGAGGACTCAAATAAAGCCGCTTCGATGCTAGTGAAAAAAGGCGATTTTCCTCTTTGAATAAACTAATATATAAACGAATAAGAGAACAAAGAAAAACATGAGCATAATGCAAATGTAACATCTCTATCAAACAATGTATCTATCTGTTGGTAAAAAAGATGTAAATAAAATATGTTCTGAATTCCACTTTTGATTGGTGATAAGAACTCCTTTGTAAATCGGAAAATTAATAATAAAAGTCAATATATAACTGATGATGAATATTAATATTTTATTCATATAATTACAATAACACACAATTTAATATATAGACGTAGTTAATAAGACTAGTGGGCGCCCAGAGGTCGACATTCGACCATAGTTCATTGATTTTTTAAAGTTTGAATTTTATTAGGGTTCTTTTGTCAAAGGGTATTATGTTATCATATCATTGTATAATGTAGAATGAAAAAGGTTAATTGGAACGTAAGAGTAAAATAATACATACAGTCGAGCATAGCAACCTCCTTCACAACCTTTTTTGAAGTCCTTTATTGACAGATGTCAAAATGTCTTTTTTATTTACATGTGTGTATATGTTGTGTAAAATTGAAGCAGTAGTGTGAGTAATGCATATTTTAATTAATTTAATGTACTTCTAAAGCATTTTATATAAAATAAATAGCTTTCTGCCCTTCTCCTCCATATAAACTTTAACTATGCCAAATTTCACGTTCACCCGTTCGCCCAATTCCGTTAAAAAGGGATACAAAGTTTAGGCTTCACGTATTAATATATATGATTACAAAAAATATTTTAGAAGTATTGAATTTACGTCATCTTTACTTAATTAATTAATATTAACATTGGAAAACAATATTCCAAAACAATATGATCTGAAACGAAAATAGTGCAACGAAGTGTATTCGGCAAAACATGATACCCCGAGCTTTCAGAAAAAAAAGAATATCAGCAATAGCTTTGTTTAGGAAACTAGAAAAGGAATGGCAAGAACTGAACTAACATTGTCAGTATGATTTATTTCAATGAAAAAACTATTTATCTGGCTCATGAAAGTGTTACTTTGCGAAAAATCATCTTAAATAGATGATTTGCTACTTCCGCCTAGAGCAAATTGATACTCAGTTCCTTTTGCAATAAAAAGTTTTCGTTAGTGCGTATTTAATCATTTTAAACCTGAGAAAGTTAACTCAGTAATTAAAGCTAAACCAACTTGTTAGCTAAAACAAAAAAAATATAAAATGTTAGTAAATTAAACTATCATCATCATATATATTAATACGTGAAGCCTAAACGTTGTATTCCTTTTTAAAGGAATTGCGCAAACGGATGGACGTGAAATTTGGCATAGTTAAAGTTTATATGGAGGAGAAGTGCAGAAAGCAATATATTTTATATAAAATGCATTAGAAGTACATTAAATTAATTAAAATATGCATTACTCACACTACTGCTTCAATTTTACACAACATATACACACATGTAAATAAATAGACATTTTGACATCTGCCAATAAAGGACTTCAAAAAAGGTTGTGAAGGAGGTTGCTATGTTCGACTGTATGTATTATTTTACTCTTACGTTCCAATTACCCTTTTTCATTCTACATTCAACAATGATATTAGCCCTAATAAAACTTTAAAAAATCAATGAACTATGGTCGAATGTCGACCACTGGGCGCCCACTAGTACAATAACAATAAGTTTAAGATCGAATTCATAGAATCGATCGTACTGAAATAGTAAACATTTAAAAAGATTAATAAATCGTAGGTCTTGTACATATTGGTGCAATTACTAAATCGCAAATAAACGCACAACTTATGCGCAAATAAGAAAACAACTCCTTAATCCACGATTATTATTGCAACACGTAGTAAGCGCCTGACAAACTTAATGTCGTCATAGACAAGGCTACAGCGTTCAACAGGATCTCGCAACGTAGTTCGAACTCTTTGAACTTCGGATCCACGGCCTCTGTTTATACCTGGATCTCGTCAATCTCTAGTTTTCTATATAAATGTAGAAATATATACTTATTAATAAATACAGTTCCAAGTTTAATATAGTTTAATCAATAGTTCCACCACATCCTATAATTTGCGTATATTTTCTCTTATGCAAATTAATGATATGATTTTGGCTTGTTCACAACACTATAAAAGCGTGATGGCTGATAGATATGCTTACCATTACCCATTACTAGTTCAACTTTTAGTTGAATTAAGATAGGGGAAGGGAGACCAGATGTTCATTTCTAGACGTCTTTTTCTTTAAGTATACTTACTGGATTATTTTTGACAAGCTTACGTATTCGAGGGTGAAAAATCCTTATCAGCCCCTCCCCGTTCTTCAGAGCGTCTCGTTAGCAAATCATATTAATCTCGATATCCTGGAACGGATATTCGCTACGACCTCAATCATCGAAATGTTATTTCTGCAAAAACCAGAAAAAATAAAATACTGAACAGACACTTTTTATGAAACGTTACGAGTACTTAGTATTATATATACATATTAGTATTATATATAGTATACATAATAAAATATTTAGTACAACTTCCACCTATGAAGGGGCATTGTCTCTCTAAGTATAGGGCGACCAACTGTCCCGTATTCCGCGAGACCATCCCGTAATACCAGATGTAATCCTGCTTTGTAATACCTAATTAATAAAATAGTCCCACAATACGTTAGATACGTTCCGCGTGTCCCGTATGCCTATTTTTATACTACATTACACGGACATACCACAGCGCAGCACCACAAGGCATGTTTGATCGGTACAATATTAATTCGATGTTTATAGGTTCGAACCCCAACATAAACCCACGAATGTTTCGAAATTTGCGTACATATAATAATTGAAATTAGTAACACTATCGACTGACGGTGAAGAAAACATTGTGGGAAACCCCAAACTTTAAAAAAAATCTCGTAATAGTAATGTGGGAATATATAGAACTGTGAATTTCTCGGAGTTTCAAATTCTTCAAAGTCTTAGGTTGGCGTGGTGATTATGCCTAAACCTTTCTTCGGGAAGAGGCTTAGAGGGTCCTACAGTGGGTCTCTTACAGGCTGATGTGATGATGCTGATTGATTATGGCCTGTGTCGTGAAGTGATGTTCGACCTTGGTCCAAGATCGTTGCTGAACTATTGTTATATGGCCTATACACCTCGGCACGAAGAGGGAAATTCACAAATATATATTAGGGTGATTCATTTCCGCAAACATTTTTTTTTCTTAAGCTCTTAATATTCATTTTAAGTACTTACAATTTAAATTTAAAGTTTTACCACTCAAAATGCTCGTAAAAAAAACTCGTTAAATTTTTCAATGAGTGCAAAACAGTTCGGCAGTATCATTCATTAACAACACGTAATTTTTTTAAAGTTTCGCAGCAAGTAATATATTCTTGATCTGTTTCCCATAAATCAGGGTCAATATCTAAAAACTCACACGTCATATTAACCTTATCGAAAATAGTGAGAGATTCTTGAGTCACTCGTCGAGTCGAGTCGAGTCGTAAATCATTTATACTTTTAGACGACATTATTTAAACTAAAAAAAACACTAAGACTATTTTAAAGAGCGTGTAATTCCCCACAAGTTCCATCAAACCGATTTGCAATATTGTAAAAGCCGGGTAAGCATTAGAAGTTTGAAAAAAAAGAAGATTTTTTTACATGCATATTGAATGGTAAAACTTTAAATTTAAATTGTAAGTACTTAAAATTAATATTAAGAGCTCAAACTTGATGAGGATTTTTTTTCTATATGTAGATTAATATATCGCATGAGCAACGAAAAAAAAAATGTTTGCGGAAATGAACTACCCTAATATATATTTACCGCCTGATATTTTCCAGCCAGCGTCAACTCTTCTTCCTATAAGTGACGATAGGTACATTTATTTTAAGTGGGCGTTGATATTAGCTCACTACTAAGTTTAATGAAATTTGGAGAATACCACACTTACTTTTAGGTGTTATTTCGTTCTTTTAGCAAGGCTATAATACAAATAAATATGGTGATAACATCTAAAAGAGTAACCCTCTAATTACGTATTTGAAAAGAGCGAAGCGATAACAAAAATACACTAAGTATCGATTTACAACGACATATTTAGATTATATTTTAGTAATAACCAAATAAAATAACTATAGTGCTGCCTTTGTACACATATTACGAGTACTGCCATGTTCCAACCAATTAATCTATAGAGAAGAGCGCGCATTTTGGTTTACATTATGATTGATACGTAATATGAATTATGATTAAATATACTTTTGTTATCAATTTCAACTTTTAATACGTAATTAGTTAAAAATATTTTAGACCTTAAACCTTAGCTAGCTTTTGGTCATAACAGATTACAAGCCACATTTTAAATTATGTCATACTACATACAAGTTGATATTATGTCGAATTTAATAAAGATATCCGTATACAAAAACAATTGAAAATCGAATATATTTTATTCAAGAATTGACATATTATTTCACTCTAATAGTCTTAGTTCTATGAAAAAGTTTTACCTTTATTTATTTTTTCTGTATAACCTAATATAACCTGTCAAATTTCCGAAACCCGTGAATGGCACGTTACATTGTGAAATTGGCAACCCTGCTCGTATTGGCGTTCTGCAGACACGTGATACGTGTACAGGACTAAGATTAATGGATGATTGTCAAAATATATTTTCAACGCTCAAGTTATTGTGTTTTATAATATGGCTGCAGGGTTACGCTTAATAGATAAGATAAGCACGTGAAAGTGATGGGTACGTTAGCTACATGAATTTTATGGAAAAATTTGCTAATAACATTTTATAAAATATTAGTGGGCTTGGCGGACGTTGTCCCGCCTTTATAATAAAAACAACCTTGACAAATTATACACCTAAACCTTCCTCATGAATCACTTTATCAACTGGTGAAAACTGCATGAAAATCTGTCCAGTAGTTTTTAGTTTATCGCTAACAGACAGACAGACGTGGCACAGGACTTTGTTTTATCATATTGATACATATGTATGTATGATATAAAGTTTTTTTTAACCTCAAAATCTGTCAACAAATAGATTAAAATAAATATATGAATGTATGTATCCAAGAAACTTAAGCTTATATGTAGACACTAAAAGAGTATTCATATTACCAAATAAATAGGACGCTCTCCGTAGTCATTTCTAGCTAAAGAACTAAAATAAAGAAAATAACCTAAAAATAAAAAGAAGTCACATATGCCTATATAGTTGCTTCTCGTTTACTTCTTTGAGTGTTAAATCGATGTAAAAAGTATGCCATATCTTATTTCATATGATTTCTATGTTAAAATTAATTAAAAACACTTCAAAATTCGCGTGTTTTACGGACAAAGTTTAAATCAAGCGTACTTTTATCGTCTATATCATGGCGAGCGTTCTGAAGAGCTGTTTGACCTCATTTCATCTTCTCATTTCCACTATAGAACTACACGGGCGGGTACGCGTCTCCACAGTTTCACAGTAGCAACCATCCCGGCAAGAACGAAGAAGTTCGAAAGCTCTTATTTTTGTCGTACTGTGAAGATATGGAATCGTCTCCCAGCCAGTGTGTTCCCTTTCTCTTACGACATGGGGTCCTTCAAACGAGGCGTGAAGAAGCACTTTTGCAGGTCGGCATGATAGCGATGACTGCCATTGCTATTTTGGCAGTCACCGTTATTTATAGACTGTACTGTACTTTCCATCAGGTACAGTGCAGTCATTTTGCTGAACCTTTTAAAAAAAAAACTTTTTTTTTCCTTCTTGCAATATAAACATTACTAGTAGATTCCCGCGACTTCGTCTGCGTCGTTTGTTATCTCAATTGTTTTGCTATACCTCAAAGGCATTAGGCAGCGTTTTCGATGAAAGCTCTCGGGCGGCTTGTCTTTTTCCGACACGTCCAACTTTTATCGTTATATTTCAACCAATTTAGAAAAATCTTAACAAATTATATACCTACTCCTTTCTTGTGAATCACTGTATCTATTAAGGAAAACCGCATGAAGAACCGCTCATTCGAACAGACAAACATACAGACGCGCCGGAGGACTTTGGTTTATATTATGTGGTGATTAATAAAACAATGTCGATCCTGAGAACGTAGCTTATGTGATGTAAAGTTGAATGAATTTTAGAATCAGATCTGTAGTTCCTGAAATTAATATTCAAACCAAACAAACATCCATATTTGCTCTTTTTTATAATAATATTATGGAAATATTAATCAAACTACTCTGTCGGTGACTTTACTCAATGAACCACAAAATTATTGTGTACATTGTTTTTAAAATAAAGTTAACTATTACTTGCTTTTCTGTCTCCAAATATTTAGGTACTCCAGAATATTTATTTCCTAATTAGAGATACTACTAAATAAGATACTGTAAAGATTTTAAATATATACTTAATTATGATGCTGAAATTATTTCATTTCATAAATGTTCATGTTAGCAATCATTACTGATTTGTTCATATTTTCTGGGTTCTCAACAATACTCAACTGTAATAGCATTATATTTGATAATTAAGTACTGCAAAAGAATGTGCTCACATCTTCACTTCTTTCATATATCTCTTAGAAAATACTGAATTTTGATTTATTTATTTCAATAATATACGAGTTGATGAATATATTATTTATTGTTATCAAAGCAGTAAGGGAAAGAATTTGAAGAAATCCTGTCCGAAAGCAAAAGATTTTATCTCGGGAAATGAAGTCAGCACCTAGAACCATGTCGAGTATTTTAAAAGATGACTTAAGACTTGCTATAAGAGACGTACTGGCCATTTCTTAACTGATAATTTAAAAAAAAAATAGGGGGCTAAAATCGAGACATCTACTGTAGCAGTACGCACAGGGAGGTCACAGATTTTTTTTTACAATTAAGCAACATTTTAACAAACAAAATGACCGTATTTATGCTCACAGCTTTAAGGAAGCTTCCCAATTAGTCGACAGAGTGCGACGTGGGCACTATACGACTTCATTGATGGTTTGGTGGGGTATTAGGTATGAAAGAGTGACTGAGCCATACTTTTTTGAGAAAGGTATCAAAACATCGGCACAAGTGTATCAAGATACCATTCTTGAGAAGGTAGTGAAGCCCCTTAACAACACGATGTTCAATAACCAAAAATGGTCCTTCCAGCAAGACTCGGCGCCGGGTCATAAAGCTCGGTCTACGCTGTCTTCATATAAACTTTTTATATTTTTAATTGTTTTATATTTATACATTATACTAACATACTGTAAAAGTAATAAATGTTATTTGCCATAGGATTTTTTTTTTCTTTGTTTCAGTATTTAAGGCAAGGTATATTGCGAATACACTAGCGAATAGATATACCAAATGATGTAACTTTTAATTAACAAATCACTTACGATTAGTTATTTTGAAAAAGCCGCGAATCATCCCAGTCCGTTAGTGGTATCCGCCGCAAAATACGAACCCGTACCAAACGCTGCGCGTTGTAAAAGACGTCCGCGACATATTTTTACCGACCCTCCCGATGAAATAACGGCAGTGAACGATCAGTACCAGCCTGTCTCTCTAAACAGAGCGTGCTCACGCCCACGCCCGCGTAACCACAGATCACGCCGCCGTGGTCTGGGGGTAAATTTCGCTCCCGCACACCAGACTAGGCCCCCCTCGGCAGCAGCTCAAGCCTAGGTCCGTTCCCTCGGCGTGGAGCCCTTGAGTACGCTGCTCGCGCGATACAGTGACACAAAATCTTACATCACTGCGACTACATTACACATATCACCTCCACACACGTGCACGCATACACGCTTACACATAATAAGGTGGAAGGGTTTTATTTTTTCCCTTATCAAACTGAAATAGTTTAGAATATTATCCGATACGAAATATATATAAGGGTTGTTGAGGTATGTATGCTTGGTACACATATATGTTTCAACAACTCATATATGTATGAATAGTTAGCTTAGCTTAGGTTAGCTCAGATAGGTCGCGAATCGCTTGTATCAGGCAACAGCCAAAGCCGAGGTGTGCCGCGCACCCTTGAGCTAGTTGTCAAAGTAAAATCGGCTGAGTGCCTTAAGCGCTCGCCTTAGTAGTCCGGTGAAGCTGTTAAGACCTTGCTTTGTCAATAGCGTAGTCAGTTCAAAAAAAAAAAAAGTGTAGCTTTTAATAGTATATGAAGATATTAGAATTCAAGTTTAGACTCCTTAACAGTGTATCCGTAGGAATTACGCATCTATTCTTTACAGGTATGAAACTTCGATCATTAGGGCGTGATAATAATACGAGAAGAGGTCGCGCCGCGAGCACATGCACCAAATATTAACGTTACGAGATCATTTAATTCTTCCGCATACGTGGCTGTATAACGACCGGTGATACATACACGCGGCGTTATTACTGAAATCGAACATAAATTTAATTTATAGGGACATTTACGTACTAAAACTGAGAATGGTTCACATTGGGATTTACTCAGCGTACCTATAAATAAGGGAGATTAAATAAATTTTACACAAAATGTTTATAGTAGTAATACTTCATGAGCAAAATCATAATATTATTTATATATTCAGTCCATTCGCTCCACCTGTTAAGAAAAGTTAGGGTCGTCCTTACGCTATTACTCTATTACGCTATTAGGTTTTAACAATTCACCACATTTTCATTACATATTAAATAACAATGTGGTCTAAGCATGTAAAGATACTAAACCAAGAAGAGCCTTGCTTGAACTCACCAACAGATGTGATTTTGTTTTTTTTTTTTTTATAGTATCTCGGTATGCAGTCAACACTGTGCATGATGGTAAGCACAGTACAATCCAAAAACAATGGCGACCACCGAGTGACACAGTATCCATCGCCGGTCGCCACTGTCATGCCGGCCTGCGAAAGGCTGGATATGCACAGGCTGACCCCGAAACGCGACCCGCAAAAGCGAATCACTATGACGGGCTTTTTCAGCATATACATGGTGGTTGCGACCCAGTCAGACTGTAAAACCCTAACACCCCGCTTTCACCATTGCCTCGTTCGTTATTCAGCAGGGTGCACCACGTGCAGGTGAGGTTGGCTTGGAAGTCTCAAGTGTTAGATGTTATTTGACACCCCTTACACTGGTCAAGTAGATCAAAACTGCTCATAACAGTATTTCATTAAAATGCATATCTACATTGCACCCGTGCGAAGCTGAGGCGGGTCGTTAGTAAACCATAAGTTACAAAGTCGTGTTTGAATTTGATGATTGTTCCATGTTTTTTTTTTAATACTTTATAAGTGTTAGCGTGTGACAATAATCTCATCTGATCTTAAAGGAGGAGGTGGTCTAAGAAAACAAGCAGCTACCGGAAAACACCAACAGTGAGGGTGGTAGCTAGGAAGGCGGACTTAGAAAATAAATCGTTACAGCATGCTATGGTTCATCACAATGTTCTCCTTCACTATATGCTCCGACTCTCACTCCAATTGAGTTGCAAAGATTCTAATTTGTATCGGTAAACGCTATCAACTAACCATCGTTTCAAAAATGACATATACTAATAGTATACTTCAAACTATTACAGTTCAAAACACGTGTACGCTTGTAATTAAATCTATTAATACGAAAATTAATTAAATACAGAAGCAAAGTAAATGTACCTCTGTGCCGTAGGTATACAGTCGTTATAAAATGTAATTATAGATTTCTAGATATTGATAAACTAATAATATCTTCACTGAACTTCAGTAGTTCACACGTGTTTCTAATATATCTCGAAGCCATTTAATATATACCTATATAAAGGTCACATTTCTTCAAATGTTGATTGCTATAATAGTGTTCGTTTTCTGTTTATAAAACACATAACCTTATCTAGTATTCTATTCTTACCTCTTACTAATATTATAATTGTGACAGTGAAGTGAAGTTGGTTTGTTTGTTACACTCAAATTTTCCATACATGTTGACAGGGATATAGAAAATAACATAGGGTACTTCCCATTCAGAAACAAGATACTGTACTCAAAGCATAGATAGAATCTATATTGACGCGAGTGAAGTCTCGAACAAGGGCTAGTATTGCATATATCCCTTCTCGTGAAAGTTTCGACTTATATTCTTTTATTAAAATCTGATTTTCAATTCTAGATATGATGCGATAAGGGGTTCATGTTTAAGTAATGATGGCTCGGTGTTGTCATATTGGGACACTACGTCGATGTACCTAGGTTCGGAACATGTCCAGTCTGTCTCCCTTTTGGGTAGGAGCCCGGTGGTCACGGGCGGATCGTTGAGGCGGCTTATACAAGGTAGAGTAGCAAGTACGATCCCTTGCCGCCCCAACAAAATGGTCTGTCGGTACACCATGGGGTTTTAGTCCTTGCGAGTAGGACATACACAATTCTCTTCCCCGAGAGGGTGGGTGTATAGGAAATGAATTTAGTAGGACTGTATCCACCACTCACCCGCACTAGGAGATCCTCTTCTTCGGGGTACCCCGGCTTGGTTCGTGGCTTAGATCGCTGGTTTGTTATTAAAGGACATAAAGTCTACACTGGCACTTGGTTTCTTTTAATGGTTTGTTAGATATCTGTACCGGTTTTGCAATGTTTATTAGCGCAGATAATTCAGAGCGGTTTTGTATGTTGCTAGATTCAAAGGTAACCGTTGCCTTAGAGGGCAGCACTTGCGAACGTTTTTAAAGGTGCGTTCACGAAAACTAGTGGACAGATACATTCCTTTTAAAAGATAAAGTAATATGAAAACAAAAAGATTTCTGCTAACATATAAATTATTACAGATAACAAAAGTACGGAACAGTGGGTATCCTTAATGCATTTCCCCACGTCAATAAAAAAATACGTTCGACACATGTAATAAATGGGAGCTTTCAGAGAAGGAAAATATCATTATGTGAACCCATATAGTATAGTGGAGATAAGACAATTTCTAGTCACTCGATCAGCTATCACCATCAAACTGAAATTGTGTCACCAAATACCTATAAGTGTGCTACAGTCGTTGCACTTGAGAATCGGTCTAGAGTTAGCGCGATGCCACCTAAGGCCATGTAGTCCTGTGAAGCTGTGAAGCCCGTGAGGCTAATAGCGTTAGTTCGGGAAAAAAATCTTACTCTACATTGTCATTTAATATCGACTGAGGTCGTGTTCAAACACTAAGAAGACCTATCACTAGATATTATAAAACAAAGTCCTCCTCTGCCACGTCTGTCTATCTGTTTGTCTGTTCGCGATAATCTCAAAAACTACTGAACGAATTTTCATGCCGTTGTCACCAGTAGATAAAGTGATTCATGACGAAGGTTTAGGTATTTATTTATTTATTGAACACCAACACAATGTATACTGATATTATTATATATTATGATACTGTATATTAAAATAAGACACGCACAATTTGTAACGGTAAGTGTGATCGTAATTAGAGGTGTAGACTGCATGCTTAGTCTGACAATGAGCAAACAGTTAGGGTTACAAAATGAAATTAAGAAATTCACTGAGTTTCCTTAATATTATACATTAAGAAAATTAATTCCGTATACAAACTTAAACAAAATTTGAAATATAGTAGCAAATCACTAATAGACATTGTAATAATTGTTAGCTGTCATACGTTAACATGATGATAAAAAAAAAGAAAAAACAAAAATATTACGTCTGAAAGTAAATTGAGATTTGAAGCAGAATTTTATATGATCAATTGGAAAAATTAAAATTAAAAGATATAAAAAAAAAATCTAATATAATGAGAATACGGGCAATAACGATTAGACAATTTCTCCTTTTAGTTCCTTTATAAACATGGCGATGTTTGCTGCGAATAAGTCAACATGTGTATTTTGTTTCGATGTACTGCTAAACTCACGAGTTAATCTGTTAAGTGGTGCGTTTTTACCTAGGTTAGAATTATATAATTTGTCAAGGTATTTTTTATTATCAATGCGGGACAACGTCCGCCGGGCCCGCTAGTAAAGTCCGCCGGGCCCGCTAGTAAAGTATAAAAAGTTCAGTTTTACATAAGACTAAACACGAAATTGTATTGTTATTTGAATTCTAATTTTGTCAAGTATCCGTTTGAAAAGTGATTTACCACCGCTGTATGTATGTTATTTATTCAGTAAAGTGTGTTTACGACTTTGTTTTATGTTCCTGGCTCTAACAGTTTTTAGAGTTTACCATAAACATGAAACGAGAAAGTGGTCTTAAAACAGTAATTTTAATATTGCATGAAACACATAAACAATGATAATATAATCTATACTAATACTATATGTAATATTATAAAGAGGTAAAGTTTGTGAGTTTGTAACGTTGTAGGGGGTAATCTCAGGAACTACTGGTGTGATTTGAAAAATTCTTCCAGTATTATATAGCTAATTTATCGAGGAAGGTTATATGCTATATATAATCACGCTAAGACCAATAGAAGCGGAACAGCAATTAAAAATGTTTCAAAATCGGGTTTTTTTTTCCTCTTGAGAGCTTCCGCTACATGTTAGCGCCAGCCCAAATTAACTATTCCACGCGGACGAAGTTGCGGGCAGAGGCCAGTTATAAATAATCACATAATTATGTTAAGGATACTATTAAGATTTATCTCACATTTTTTTATCAAGGGGAAAATCCTACATAGGGTACACCTCACGCCGCCGTGCGACAGTGTCAAGGTTATGTCGGACTCCTACCGACTAAAATCCCCTCAGCCGCTGAGCGCGAATGTGGACCAGGGTGCGGGGTGACGACTAGCAAACTCCACTGCCCTGGCTACGCGGTTCGGTCACCCGTGGATGGTAAAACGGGGAGACCCACCTCTTAGGAAGTATTTTTCCTCTGCTCCTAACATGGAGCAGCGGCTAAAACCGTGTTCTCTCTGCACTTCATCTCTGCAATTCACAGCAACGGACGCCCCCGCGTCCGCCACCTGAAGGTTCATCAGGGAGGCATCGGGTGAAACATGCCTGCACCTCCTCTTCGACGCCCTCGGGCAGGTCTTCTGCGCCGTATCGTAGGAGCATCTGATTCCCTATCTCTTATCCTCTCCGCTTCCTCTTTTTGGCTGAGGACGCTCTCTGAGAAGGCCACTACAGTGTTCCATGACCTCTCACTACCGACCATGGAAAGGATTAGGGCCGGTAGTGAGAGGTCATTGCCTACTACGGCAACGAGCTCACTACGCTCCAACGCCCACGCCGGACATTCCTCCACCGTGTGCTGGACAGTATCCATGTCACATCCGTCACAGTGGGGGACATTTTGGGGTCTCCTCCCTGCGGGCTGTTTAGTGAGGGTACTTACCAAAACAGCCATGGCCCGGAAGTACCTGCACCAACCGGAAAAGACTTATCTCACTTAACCTAACAAAACTCGACTTTTAAAACTGGATTTAAAGTTACATAAATTAAGAAATAAAAACAAATTTGGAGCATTTTTAAGAAAGTTATGTTGATTAAACTAAGAAGCTATTCATTTGAAAATTCGATATATTTTGTAGTAGTTATCAAAAAGATCCCAAAATTTACCAGGAGCAGCTTTATTTGGAGGAGTACTAAAACATATCACAAAATTGAGGAAACATTTTTCTTTCTCAAACCATTCCATTTGGTTGTACTAGTTTTATTAAACTCAAGAGGCTGCTTGAATTCGGTAATAGTTGGAAGTATTCTGGAGATTTGATTTTTATTCAATCATTTTTTAAATTTGTGAGAACTGCATTTTATAGCCTGTTTATTGGACAAGCTAACCATGAGCCATGAGGGATTCTGTAGTTCTTGCAGTAACAGGAAGCTTCATTCTCCCTTGGAGTCATAAATCAAAATCTATATTTAATTACTACATTTTACGTTTTAACTAGATTTTGTTCGGGGTTTCACTCGCGTTGATGTAAAGGTCAAAGTGTTTATCTAACCCTTCGGAACTGTATATTTTTCCGTGTAACAAGATCCCTATATCTTTTTCTGTACCCGTGACAACGCAAAAATTACATGAGAATCAGTTAAGTGGTTAAGGAATGAAAGTGTAACAAACGAACAAACAAACCCACTTTTGTATTTGTAATATAAAATAACATTAACAAGGGTGAATTCACAAGAGGTAACTAGTACCTAAATAAATGCGAAAATACATTTGTTTGAATAATTAAATCAATCATACTTAAGCAGTATAATTTAGTCCAATGAAATTAGTACAGACACGTTTAATAATCTTTTTTTATGTCAAAAGGAGACAAACGAACAGGTGGGTCAGCTGATTTTAAGTGATCACCACCGTCCATAGACACTAGCAACACCAGGAGAGTCGCAGGTGCCAAGCTGTGTATGAGAGGGGGGGAGTGGTAGGGAAAGGGGGAAGGGAGGTGGGCCTCCGGCGCTCTCACTGACCGAACGAAACGCAACAATGCAAGCACTGTTACTTCACGTCGGTGTTCTGTGAGAGTGTGGTACTACCCCGGGCGAGCCGACCCATTCATGCTGAAACTAGTAACAGCTACAGCGTGGCTCTACCACCTACAATCTTATTTCGTTAAATAAGAAAGAACAGTTTGCAATTTATACTTCTAATTTGGAGCGAACAGGATGGGTGACAATAAAGCTATTGAGAGTTTAATTTCTACCATATTAGTAGTGCCTATACTTGTGATCGCCCTTAGTAAGTTATCCCTACTATTGAGTTATAATAACCAACACAAAAAAGGTTGAATGAGAATCGTTAAGATCTTATGCGCGAACTTCTCGAGTTAAAAGGAACGTCTTTAAAAGTACTTAAAAAATACAAAAAAGAAGACTGTGAATAAAGAAAAACAATGTAACAAAAAATATGCTACAAATCCTCTGATTTAAATCGGGCATTACGTCGCGTAGCGCCACGGAAAGCTTACGTGTCACATACATATGTAGCCATTTTGAACGAGGAAACTCGCGGAAATATCACTCATAACTGAAACAATTGGATCGCATGTGAAGAGTTCGCAGCCTAAATGTATATATCTGTTATTAGTGACAGACCCCCAGAGCGTTCCTCCGGCTATTCGCTTTATGAAAAATGTACATTGCGGTGTTACAACGAGAACCAGTTAACGTACAATTAATTACTCAAAACAATTGTACACGTTGTTTAGGAAATTAATTATCAATTTATTGTATCATTATCATAATTATTATTATTACATAGTATAAAACAAAGTCCCCTACCGCGTCTGTCTGTCTGTCTGTTCGCTATGAACTCAAAAAGTACTGAATGGATCTTTATGCTGTTTTCACCAGTGGATAACGTGATTTATGAGGAACGTTTCTGTCTATAATTTGTCCAGGATTTCTTTATAATGAGGGCGGGACAGCGACTGCCGGGTCCGCTTGTAACGTATAAGTTATATTTTGCATAGTAGTAATGGTTGATTAACTGGTTCTCGTGACTTCAGTCTCATAGTATATTTTTGTAATGATTTTTTAGTATTATGAAACTATGTCTTTTATTTGTATTAATTGAAAACTGTCTTTAGTATTCTAGATTGTAATTTTGTCATTACCAATCAAAGACGACAACTAATTTACCAATTTAAATCTCTATTAACTTTTATCGTTAGTGCTTAGCCTCTACGGAAAATCAAGATGATATACAGCCTTATATATATACTACTGTTAAAAGTTTTTGAAGTTATACTTCTTTTGGCGCGTTAGGGAAAAATGATGAGAGTAAATTTTTACGATGCGCGCGCACTCCGTCACGAAAAATCGACACCCTGCTGTTATTACGATGCGCTCGCACACCATCATGAAAAACCGACACCCTGAAGCTAGCTATAGTCAACTATTTCTATTGTTAGTGTCGTAGTGTACAAACGTAGAATAAAGCGAAAGGTAAAATTTTTGGAAAGATTTTTATCTTGTTACGCCAAAGAAGTATAACTTCTAGCGCGTGTACATAAGTACACACACATTTTTTTTATCGGTTAGTAAAAGCGGTTTCGAAGATTAGCCCTGATAAACAGCAGGCACCTAAATAAGTATTTGACTATGCATTTGGTATTTGGTATTCAATAGTTCAGAAACGTAAAACATATATATAGCCCTTATTACATTTTATCGATATTCAATTATATCACATTTTTCCTACGATTATGTCAATCAAGCTTTGTCAAGACTAGACTTCACAACTTCGCTTACGTAAACTATAACATTTGTACCAGACACGTGTCCAAACTTTTGGTTCGGGGGGAGACAAACATTGAAACAAGTACTTCGTACTTCACAGTGGTTATGATCCCGTCGTGCCTGATTTGTACAATGTTTTTTTATCCAATCTATATGTCGTTATATACAAAATTTATGTGAATTCGTTAGAAAGTTCGAATTCAACAATTCAGTTAGAAGTCATTGGTTTTACTACGTTAATGATCGTACCGTCAGCTGTTAAAATCACCACACTGTTTTTGTAACTGATTCTGAAATAGGCCAAATAATAAATCTGACCCAAAAAATGTCGTCTCACGTACATTTTTTACGTTCTGTCTGCTGTTAGGAGACTAGTTTCAAGAAACAAGCAGGATGCCTACAATATAAGTCAACGCTCTCCTCTTTCTCTACCTAGTATTTTCGTCTAAGCGATTACTACAGTCAAGGTTTCGCCTTAAAAACTATTATATAGACTAATATCATATAAGCTGTATCATTACGCTCTCCATAATACGATATTCGATATTACAATGTTCATAAATCGGTAACTAAATGTTGGATGTTTGTATGGTGGACTTTAATAAGTCCACAAATGGGTTAACCTAAAATACGGCTCTTTTGTGAAGCCGTACACATTTTCTCTCATTTGTATCAGTACGTAAATAACATAACCTAATTAACATAAAATTATTTAGCATGATACCAATGAAGGAACATTTACGTTCTATATAATAAATATGTATTCTTTATGAAATGAAAATATTAACAATTTTGTTTGTTACATAATTGTATCCTACCTCAAACAATACGTACCATTCTTATGTGTATAAAGTATATATTTAAATTATAATAACAAGCCCCTTCGAGTTTCTTGCCGGCTCTTCTAAATGACAAGAATGTTTTTCGAGCCGAGTGTAGCTTTGACGTACGTAAGTGCCTATCTGAGAATCTAAATTGGATAAAGTTCATTTGAGTTTGATTTATGAAAGTCAACAGCAGCAACCAGAGCCAAAAATGTTCGTGTTATTGGCTTTAATAAAATGTGATATGAATTATTAACTAAACGTTAGTATGCAAGTAGTATACGTGGCATTTCGCGGGAAGCGGACAACGTAAAAAGTCGAGGTTCTGAAATTCGTTCATATTGAGCCTAAATGGATTTCTAGTAGGTATGAATGTGAATACACTTTCTTTTTTCCAATCATGTTTATTTGTCAATTTGTGGGCCCTAAAATAGTGACATTTCATATTTGGATTTTTTGGAAAGAGTTATTCGATTTGAACAAATTTACAATAAAATATTATACGCAGCGATTTATATAGGAGATTAATTTGAAAACGAATCGAAACTTGAAAAAATGATATTTTAATGTTTAAAATAGTTTTTTTAACAAAACCGGAAGTAGAATTTTCAAAACCAAGTTTTACTAACTTGGACGACGTTTTCTAAATTCTCTTTTATATCAAAACGTAGCTTAAAACACGCATAAAATATACAACCTTTCAAATGCACGCTGCATTGGTTAAGGAATATGATTAAAGTTCGTCGTACTGCGCTGAGGTCTGGCGCTTGCCTAAGTACGTTTAGTTGCCAGATGTCGTATTAATTTGCCTCAATATTAACATGTATCATCCGCTTCCCGTGAAATACCCCATATGTGTCATCTAGCTACGCTTCTCAATTCCACTTACGCTTAGTATATCCCACTCTTAGCTCACGATAGCCCGCGCCACATTACACGGACCGCTCGCAGTATCTTTTTATTCTCACTTAGTATACTTTCTAGCCTAGAATATGTATAGTAAAGGCTCTACTCCTAAGGATCCTTTTTTTTTTTAACATGAGAAATCGCTTATGGATACACCACCCCCCCGGGGGAGAGGGTGGGTTATGTCCGACTCGCACAGACTAAAACCCCACGGTGTACCGTCAGACTGTTTTGTGGGGGCGGCAAGGGATCGTTCGAGGTAATCAACCTTGTACCGCCGGGTATCTACCTATAGAGGGACAGACCGGGTACACACCGGCTGTCCCTCCTCGTCCGCCGGACCTGTGCAATGAGGAGATGAGCCCCCCGGCCCATACCCTCAGGTCCAGCTACTCTTAAGAATCCTTTTTTTTTTTAACGTGTGGATATCCCTTATGGATACGCCACCCTCCCGGGGGAGAAGGTGGGTTATGTCCGAGTCGCAAGGACTAAAACCCCACGGTGTACCGACAGACCGTTTTGTGGGGGCGGCAAGGGATCGACCACGCTCGGCAGCGATAAGTCCGTTCCCACGGCCGCCGCCAGAATGCGGCGCTGCTCACCCCACGCAACACACTCAGACAGCGTGTGCTGCGCGGTATCTTCGTCAGCGCCGCACTCGTGGCAGGCGGCCGTCGGCTCCCTGCGTGCGATCCGGTGCAGGTACCACCCGAAACAACCGTGTCCTGTGAGTACCTGCACCAGTCGGAACGTCAGGGAGCCCCACTCCCTTGTTGTCCACTCCCGCAGGACTGGGCGGACGGCGTCCACTGTGAACCGCCCGAACCGCTCGTCCGCCAGGTCCTGCTGCCACCTTTCGACGGCGTCCCCCCTGAAACGCCGTCTACTCCTAAGGATCCTAGCATAATATGTTAGATAACCTATAGTCTGCCTTAATAAAGATACTATAAAATGAATTTTTTTTTAATTAAAATCAGACTGTAATATCCTGATTTAAACGACTTCTTCTTAATTATTAAATGAAGCTTCAAACTAACTAAAAGACAAACAATCTCTTGAGAGCTTAGAGATATAAGTATAGATTACAACGAAGAGTTTTTCCTATAAATTAAGAGTATGAGAATGTATTTTAGATAACAAAGTAAAATTCAGCGTACATTTTACAACCATTGTGTATCTGTTTAGTGGAAACACGTATCACACAGTTTACGTTGTTGGACATGATAAAAGATTTAATGGGGTTCTCGGCGACCGTGTTGCAGACGGACCGCCATTGTTGTTTAACAATTTCAAGCTTTAATCGCTTTCCTGAACAATTTACCGCGCGGCTGTCGCGTACACGCGGCTTCCTACTTATTGTTATATACTGGGAACAGGCTTTTTGTTCCCTTTGTATCATTGAGTGGCTTTATGAATAATAAATAACTATTCGAATATAATATTCTTTTGAATAACTTTATCAGATTCAATTTATATAACATCGTAACGTTGGGTACAAACAAAGCCTTGTTTTCCATGCCAGCCATGTTTTCAAGTGCATAATTCAATAGGTACATTGTTTATCCTGTGTCAATTTTAGCTAGGGGAGCACCATTTTATGAATATTCTTAAGGCTGCTGTATTGCGTAGGCCAGTATGAGATCAGAAGCCTTCATGATAGCGAGGCCGACGTGACAGCAGAGGCCGGCGTGACAGCGGAGGCCGATGTGACAGCGGAGGCCGACGTGACAGCGGAGGCCGACGTGACAGCGGAGGCCAGCGTGACAGCGTAGGCCTGCACGACATCGGAGTCTAGGATGACAGTGGAGGCCAGCATGAAAACGCGACAGTCAATGTATTGTTTGTCTATGCCGTCTGTATTTGTTGATTGCAATTGTTTTTGGACTGGAATGTGCTTACCATCAGTGCAGTCACTTTGCCGTGGTGCAATACAAAGAAATCATATACTTACACATGAAGCGTTACAATTCAGTCCTTAGCAATAAGAACAATTTACCACTGGCCTCAGAACGGCCAGTGCTATAGGGATTGTTTGTACATCAGGTGGGAGGATCTACTATAAGACAACACAAAGGCTTAAGAATATTGTCGTAATGATAGAACTTTAAGGTATTAATGTCTTTATATTGTAAATATAATATAACATAAATCGTTATTAGCTATTTACCTTTTTATTACAAATTGGTAATATGCAAAATTGTAAAACCTTTAAGTAGTGTTTACCTGTAAATAGTAAGAGTCGACCTCGGCGAACATTCCTCCGACAACATTTGATGGAAATTATACGCTGCGGTTAGGCACTCTCAACTAACAAATAATTTTACCTAAATTCTTGCTTTAAATAAAATATTAGTGGCTCGTGTCCCTTGTAAAATGTTAATATATTAAAATCAAAGTTTAATGATATTTAATTTTTTTTTTTTTCTGATAGTGCTTTTTTGTTACGAAGTTTTTAAGAAAATCCATAGTCTTTTGCAAAATAACTCACGCACTTATGAGTACTCAGAAATTATTTCTTTTTACATGTCACTAGTTTTCGTCCGCAGCTTCGTCCGCGTTCATTTATATTTAGCCGATACCTCAAGAATAGTAATTTTTGGATGAATGGTACCCCCCAGGTCCTTTTTGTACCCCGAAAACGTATATGCAAAATGTGATTGACAATCGGTTCAGTAGTTAAAGCGTGAAAGCGTAACAAACAAATAAACAAGCAATCGCATTTATAAAATTAATTAGTATGAAGTATCAAATAGACATGTGGCTCACATGATGTTAAGTGTTCGCTTCGGCTAATAGCCAGGTACAACTATTTTCAATGGGATCGTAGTTACAGAAAAAGAAAGGATAGGTTCCTAGCCCTAAGAACTGAGTTAAAATACCTCGTGAACCAAAATATATTGCCAATAAGATGCTCGTAACACTGTAACTTTGGCGGTGGTTTTACTACATCGAAAGTTGCCGACATCTAAATTGGTTTATAATAAAGTAAAAAAAATAATCTTCAAACTAGATTCATCTTTCAATACTAACCAAACTGTCCAGGAACACTAACAAAAATATTTTATTATCAGCTCGTTAAGCATACAGTAAAATTTTAAAAAGCATTATAGCTATTATACTATGTAAATATATTTCATACACATTTAAAACTCGATTTAAAAGAATTGGAAAACCTGTACAAGGTTTGACAGTGGGAGTAACCACCGCCACACGCCTTTGCCGCAATTCCCACTACTGTATTCCAATTCGAAGGCTTGGCAACGTATAGGTAGGTATACCGGCTCAATCCGTAGATGTCTATCACAACCATCTTCAAGACTACAAACTTTTAGGGTGTAAGGGGTGTCGAATAACATCTAAGACTTGTGACACTCAAGTCAACCTCACCTGCACGTGGTGCACCCTGCTGAATAACGAACGAGGCAATGGCGATAGCGGGGTGGTAGGGTTTTAAAGCCTGACTGGGTCGCAACCACCATGTATATGGCGAAAAAGCCCGTCATAGTGATTCGCTTCTACGGGTCGTGTTTCGGTATCAGCCTGTACATATCCAGCTTTTCGCAGGCCGGCATGACAGCGGCGACCGGCGATGGATAGTGTGTCACTCGGTGGTCGCCATTGTTTGTGGATTGTACTGTGCTTACCATCAGGCACAGTGCAGTCATTTTGCCGTGATACAATAAAAAAAAATCCTATTGAAATTGGTTATATACCAATAGACTGCAATGAACACTCAATGTCAAATGGACTGCATGCATTTATACTATTTCATAACCTAAAAAGTTTAATTTATAGAGGGTTACAATAAGTAGAACTCAATTTCGATGATCTAAATGTATACTTTAATGAATATGAAAATGAATTACTATTCGTATCACATTCAGTAGCGAGTAATAATTAATGACAGAAACACGTGCGTCCTAATTTAAAATTTGATTAAAGGTTAGGAATATCTTTGGTTTGATATCGAATTCCATGTAAATTATAATACATACTAAGAAAATAGTAATAACAGTCACTTAAAAGTGATAGATAATCAGGTCTTAAAGAAAAAACTATCAATTGCCATGAGAAATAAATAAATGTTTTTGTTTATATCTATTTGGATATTTTCCTCCAAAAATATTGATTACGTTTATTCAATTTTGATCCTGCAGGATTTATAGTGAGATTCCAATGAATTACTCTGACAGTAATCATCATTGACGATTTTATAATTATATATTATGTACGAAATACTGTTAAAAGGCTCTATTTATATACTAAAAGGCTTGTTATGTATATATATAATCATTATTTAGTTACAAAATCTTAAGTGAAAATCTCACTACTGTTGGATTTGTGTGAAATTAATTGTTTAGTAACTGGGCCCGGACCACAACATACATTTTCCATCAAAGAGAATTGCCGTGGTATAGCGGCCGGGGCTCGCAGCTCACTTTCCCACAAACGTCAACAATTTTAAGCTGTTAACTCTTTACAATGGAAACATTTGTATTCCTTTGATAGATATGTATTTGAAATACAAAATGTATTCAACATTTATACAAATAAAATAACATTTGCTTTTTTTTCTTTATTTTATGTAACATCATAGAATCATTGTATTTTGTCATTTAACATTACAGTTTATTCAAATAAAATGGTAGAGGTATAATACATTTTATTTTAGTTTTACTTATTTATCACTTTGTTGTTTTTACCGCCACGCCTCGTATAAGTACTATGCATCCAGCGGTGTGTTTTCTATCCGTGGAGAATTGGGGCAAACGGTGTGTTGCTTATGTTACTTCCTCTGTACATAGAATCGAGAAAAGGATGGTACGGCCGTGCCGCTTTTTTGCTCGAATTGGCGGGGACACTGCCGCGCCGTCCCCCCAGATACATTTATTACTAAATGATTAAATTTACCTTATTACCATATAGTATATTTTACACATATACGTATTTAAAATTACAAGCATAAAATATTACTGAACAATATTATAATTTATTTATAAGAGAATAAAAGATAAAAAAAAGTTTTTATTTAACATAATTAAAATGAAAGGAAATAAACATATTTTGTGTCGCGGGTAATCGACCAAAACCCGGTTGCAAAATATAATTTGTGTAATTGCCGTAATTGAGACAAATAGAAACAAAAAACATAGTTGATTTTATACACTGTTATAAACTTCATACACACGTGTGTGTGAGTGTTGATATTTATGATTATAAAAATGAACAAGATATTCTAGAAAATAATAATTTGCATATTTTTATACATTCTTTACATCTTCTATGTTACTGAAAATCTAGATCATTAAGTGCATTTGTAATAATTATAAAACTACGTTTATATTTGCTAAAACCAAAGAAAAACAAAAAGGCGTCTCTAACATATCTCGCACTTGTTCGCTTTACAAAATGTGTCCCTTCTATTCGCTATGCTTATTATTCTTGATTTTAAATATTACAAAACGCAGGTCCTCACTATCTGTTCATTAATGTGCTTATAACTCAAGAACGACTCATGCGACATACGTGATTTTTCTTATAATAACGGTAACTATATTTTAGTCTATACGTTGTCCTGCCCCGATAATAAAAAAAAAACTTGACAAATTACATACCTAAACCTTCCTCATGGATCACTCTATGTACTGGTGAAAACCCCATGGAAATCCGTTTACTAGTTTTTGAGTTTATCACGAACAGCCATACAGACAAACAGACAGACGTGGCAGAGGACTTTGTTTTATAATGTGTAGTGATTTTGCCAAGCTTACCGTTATTTAAGCGCTAGCCTTAGTAATCCGGTGAAGCTGTGAAGGCCCGTCCACATCAGGCCAATAGTGTTAGTCGGTTAAAAAACAAATAGTCTGTATTTTATTACGTCAGGTAACATAGAGAATAAGTCTTTTTTTTTATATTATAGGAAGCAAACGAACAGGTGGGTCACCTCATCTTAAGTGATCACCACCGTCCATAGACACTTGCAACACCGGGGGAGTTACAAGTGCATTGCCAGCCTGTGTTTGTGGGAGGAAGGGGGAAGAGGAGGAGGGAGAAGGGAGGGGGAAAGGGGAGGTGGGCCTCCGGCGCTCTCACTGACCGAACGAAACGCAACAATGCAAGCACTGTTATTTCACGTCGGTGTTCTGTAAGAGGGTGGTACTATTCCGGGCGAGCCGACCCATACATTCTGAAACCAGAAGTAGCTTTAGCGTGGCTCTACCACCTACAAAATATGTATATTTTAATAAATAAAATAAATATAGATAATTCTATGCACATAAATAAAACTGAAGTCTCTGTTGTTTGTCTATGCTAATCTCTGAAAAAGCTAAATCGATTTTTATTACAGTATTACAAGCGTATATAAGACCTCAGAATATTACCTAGGCTACATATTATTAAGTTTAAAATTTAACGGAGGTAACATATAACATAAAAAAAATGTGTGAGTGTACACGTGTACACGCGTTAAAAGTTATATTTCTTTGGCGTAACAAGATAAAAATCTTTTCAATTTTTATCTTTCGCCTTATTTTATGTTTGTAGAAAAAACGACACTAACAATAGAAAAAA
Organism: Antheraea pernyi; assembly: GCA_015888305.1. Taxonomy (NCBI): domain Eukaryota; kingdom Metazoa; phylum Arthropoda; class Insecta; order Lepidoptera; family Saturniidae; genus Antheraea; species Antheraea pernyi. The sequence continues at coordinate 344,274 of MU158756.1, forward strand.
GATATTTAATACATTGAAAGTTTTAATACAAAGAAATACAAACAAATACAAAGAAACAAAATGTTGACTATAGCTAACTTCAGGGTGTCGGTTTTTAGTGACGCGCCAAAAGAAGTAGAACTTCAAAAAGAGTCCATATTATAACCAGATAAAGTAGGAACCTGGATCACCTGAAACTATAAGACTATTTATCTGATAACAAGGTTCCGAGCACCTGGTAAATAAGTGTAGGTAAAAATTAGAGTCAGTATGTATTTTTGCGACATAACGGAAAATCATCTATAACTGCCTGTATACCACGAGTTGTTTACACTTGCTTATGTGGACTATAAAATTACCTTTTTCTGAAAATTAATAATTTCATCACCATTAGCCTAATTAACGTAAATTTGTCCGTACAGCATCCAATTATGTTTTATATTTTATGAAGTCACTTGAGATATGTAAAAAACTATTGACATAATCTTGTTATCGCGGGCTTTGAGAGATGCGGCAACCTGGCGCGACGGCGAAATGGTAGAAAACAATTTAAGAATATGAACATAATAATTAATAAATTAATGTCCATGCAAATGGATAATTGGCTTAGTGGATAACATGTTCTGACCGCGGGGATGTATATAGGTCCGAGCTTTTAAGCTTTCTCTCGCGAGGTTTTTAACATAACAATTACCTTTAGACAATAAAATTATTACTATAAGGCAAATTGTTAACAATTAGCACTGAATTCTTTTTATTAGGCTTAAAACCTGCTGTGACGTTAAAATTTGTAGTCAGTTACAATAATCTCTGTATACCTGTAATGAGAAACCTCTTTGAGGCTCAATCACGTCATTATCGTTTTGGTGTAGGACTATGACCATTCTGTGCGGATTTTTTCTTAGATAGTTCTATGCTATTATTGTGTTAAATATACCCTTCACAATTTTTTAATGTCCAGTAAAGCGAGTTGTAATTATTTAATATCATAAATTTAGTCATAAGATCATTTTAGGTATTTATTGTGTATAAAAATAATATATGTATTTAATAATGATATTTTTTATGATAATCTTACGGTGTTGTTTTTATACTAACTTATTAAAAGATCGTCTTATACAATTATTAAAGGGTGAATTGTAATAATAAGAATAATTGTCCCTTAATACATAAAATATCAAAACCCTAAACAAAAACTTATTCAAAATACAGCAACCAAATGAAACTACTAGAAAATGTGCGATCACCACGCTATTGTTTTATTACAATATGTTTTTCACTAAATGTCCCATCATCACGGTATTGTTTTATTACAATATGTATTTCACTAAATGTCCCATCATCACGGTATTGTTTTATTACATTATGTTTTTCACTAAATGTCCCATCATCACGGTATTGTTTTATTACGATATGTTTTTCACGAAATGTCCCATCACCACGCTATTGTTTTATTACAATATGTTTTTCACTAAATGTCCCATCATCACGATATTGTTTTATTACAATATGTTTTTCACTAAATGTCCCATCACCACGCTATTGTTTTATTACGATATGTTTTTCACTAAATGTCCCATCATCACGGTATTGTTTTATTACGATATGTTTTTCACGAAATGTCCCATCACCACGCTATTGTTTTATTACAATATGTTTTTCACTAAATGTCCCATCATCACGATATTGTTTTATTACAATATGTTTTTCACTAAATGTCCCATCACCACGCTATTGTTTTATTACGATATGTTTTTCACTAAATGTCCCATCATCACGGTATTGTTTTATTACGATATGTTTTTCACGAAATGTCCCATCACCACGCTATTGTTTTATTACAATATGTTTTTCACTAAATGTCCCATCATCACGATATTGTTTTATTACAATATGTTTTTCACTAAATGTCCCATCACCACGCTATTGTTTTATTACGATATGTTTTTCACTAAATGTCCCATCATCACGGTATTGTTTTATTACGATATGTTTTTCACGAAATGTCCCATCACCACGCTATTGTTTTATTACAATATGTTTTTCACTAAATGTCCCATCATCACGATATTGTTTTATTACAATATGTTTTTCACTAAATGTCCCATCACCACGCTATTGTTTTATTACGATATGTTTTTCACTAAATGTCCCATCATCACGGTATTGTTTTATTACGATATGTTTTTCACGAAATGTCCCATCACCACGCTATTGTTTTATTACAATATGTTTTTCACTAAATGTCCCATCATCACGATATTGTTTTATTACAATATGTTTTTCACTAAATGTCCCATCACCACGCTATTGTTTTATTACGATATGTTTTTCACTAAATGTCCCATCATCACGGTATTGTTTTATTACGATATGTTTTTCACGAAATGTCCCATCACCACGCTATTGTTTTATTACAATATGTTTTTCACTAAATGTCCCATCATCACGATATTGTTTTATTACAATATGTTTTTCACCAAATGTCCCATCACCACGCTATTGTTTTATTACAATATGTTTTTCACTAAATGTCCCATCATCACGATATTGTTTTATTACAATATGTTTTTCACTAAATGTCCCATCATTACGGTATTGTTTTATTACGATATGTTTTTCACGAAATGTCCCATCACCACACTATTGTTTTATATCAATTTGTTTTCCACCAACAACTCAAGCTTTTCAACATTTCAATAGGTCATGTAACATGATGGCCAAAAAACACATTGCCACTGAGCTATGATCGTCCAAATCTGATGATTCTATTAATATATAGCAAGAAATTACAAAATTTTCCACGTATATTTCTATAACTTAAAGTACTGCAAATAGCAAACTCTAAGCGATCATTAATGATACGTCAACACATATGTTTATGGATCAAATAAGGAGATAGTAAGTTTTTAATTTATGAAGATTAGAATATTCGTTAGAATAAATATATTTGTTTACTAGTCATTGACATTTTATTAGCGACGATTTACTATCACCAATAAGCAACATTTTCAATATAGACATGAATTAAATAAAAACCAGAACTGTTTTTCACGTATTATTAGTTTTGACTACTATTTTTTTCACGCTTTATTGACGATTGCTTGACAACAGTCTTATTTGATGTTTGATCTTTGAGGGAAACTGGTTTTCAAGTGGAGTTACACTACACCAACAGGGGCTTGGTGACAGACTTCCAACTAGTGGGTAGTAGCTATCCAAGCGGACTTAGAAAAAGCCCTACCAACATACTATATTTTCATCATAATGTTTTCTTATCTGAATGTTCCGACTCCGTTGCAAGGATTTGACGCCTGCAGCCTATCAACTAAGCTACCATCGCTGAAGAATAGTATAAATAAATATAATACAAATTATATAGAATAATGTGTATATTACAATTAAATATTAGGTCTTTACCTATGAAATTGCCGTTTTGTATGAAAAAATTTAAACGAATTTTTTTCATGTATTTTTTATTCGTATTAATGGAAGTAATCACCCATGCAATTAATGCATCTTTGCCAACGCAGGGGCTGTTTATTGATGCCCTTCTTACAGAAATCAGCTGGACGGGAGGCAACAAATTCTTCAAAGGCATTTTGTACTGCCTCTCGGGTATTGAATTTTTTTCCCGCCAAGGAGTTATCCAAATTCTGGAAAAAGTAGTAGTCTGTAGGCGCAAGGTCTGGTGAGTAGGGCGGATGACGGAGAACTTCCAACCCCAGTTCTTGCAACTTGGAGACCGTCTGCTGTGCAGTATGAGGTCGCGCGTTGTCGTGCAGGAGCAGCGGAGACGAGCGATTGACCAATGCTGGTTGGAGATGTGCCAGCTTCTCCATCATTGTGTTCAGTTCTTCACAGTACACATCTGCAGTAATACTGACCCCGTTTGGTAAAAAGCTGTAATGAATCACACTGGCGCTAGACCACCAAACAGTGACCATCACTTTTCTAGGGGTAAGTTTTCGCTTAGGGCATTGTTTAGGTGCTGAACAAGGATCCAACCAACTTGCTGAGCGCTTGCGGTTATCAAACAGAATACATTTTTCATCGCAGGTAACAATGCGGTTCAAAATTCCTTCATTTGTGTGTCTGTTGAGCAGTGCAAGGCACGTCTCGACGCATACTTCGCGCTGGCGATCATTGAGTTCGTGGGGCACCCAATTGTCAAGCTTTTTTACCTTGCCAATTTGACGTAAATGGACTAATATTGTTTTGACGCTAACGTCGAAAGCTGCTACTAATTCAGCCGTAGATTGTGTATCATCAGCTTTCACAATCGCCTTTAATTCGTCATTGTCGACCAATGTCTTCCCGGAAAATTCCCGGAACGAAAGCGAGCAAACCAATAAAAGATGATGCGTAGGCTTGTAGTGTTAGCTCCGCTAACGTCGTTGATGTTGCGTGTCGCTTGTGCCGCGTTTCTGCCACGACGGTACTCATATTCCATAATTACTCGAATTTGTAAAGTATCCATGATGACAAAATATATTGAAATGCGATGAAAATGTAACACTAATCAATAAACAAATGACTACTTTTGTAAAAAGAATTCTATGTTTTTAAAATAAAATTAATTTGAAATTAGAATTCTTAGCCAAACAAAAATTATTTTGATTTGAAATGGCCAGTACTGCAGAACGGCAATTTCATAGGTAAAGACCTATTATATTTACATGAAAGGGAATTGTTCATATAATAACATGTTAAATTAATTCAATAACTTAATTAAATCAATATAATGAACTTTAGTCTCAACTAAATTGATCATACGGTTAATCGGCGCGTTGGACTTCAGTTTCAAGTTTAAAATTCGCTCTGAACGATTTCTCATAACGCGCCAAATTTGTTAAATAAAAGTTAAGTTAAGGAATTGTAATAACCAATTTCAACTATGAATATGTTAATCCTTATACTGTCATTAGGAAGATGAGTAATTTTTGGTCTCCTTGAGAATTGTTCACCGGATTATAATTATTGTCATAATGTATTTTCAATAAACCATTATAAAAACCCACAGAGACGAATCTCCCACAAATGTATTTAACATTTTTATATACTAGTACGATTGAAAATTTAAACTAACATTTACAAAATAGTATTGAAAATTAGAAATAAATGAAATACAATGTAAATTAAAAAACATATGACTTTAAAAAGTCGGATATAAATGACTTCAGTTTATATTAAATATTGTAAATAAATTGCTAACAGTCTTTCAAAGTCTCGCTTACTACGTACTTTTTAAATATTTCACCAATTAATCAAAGAGAAAGTAAAGGAACTTCTTAATTGCGAGTCTCCCTAAACAATGTTAATAACAATTAAAAGTTTTTAAGACCTCTTTCCATTCTTTTAAACGTAAAAATATAGAGAAAGTAATTTATTTAATAAATTGCACAGTATTTATAGGGATTCATAAACCGTTAACACTTATACGGCTTGTTTTCATTATACTGGTACGTATAGTTTGGATATACTATTATATATTAACTAGTCGGCCCGGAGGACATTGTGCTGCCCTAATAATTTAAAAATATAGATAAAATATTTACCTAAACCTTCCTCGTGAATCACTCTATCTACTGATGAAAACTGCATGAAAATCCATTGAGTAGTTTTTGAGTTTATCGCGAACAAACAGACAGACAGACGCTGCACATGACTTTGTTTATACTACGTAATGATTATTTAATCAATAATTCGCATCTATATGTTATATACAGAGAACTTGGTTATTCTAAACTTCCCAACGGCTTATAATACGGATTTCACTGCCATTTAGAGAAACACATCGGAAAGTATATGTAAATAAAATGCATAGTATTTATAGGAAGTCTATAACAGTTGACATATTGTAATCGCGATGTAAGAAATATGATTCTGGTGATTTCATTATTGTCTAGTACTTATGAGATATGTCAAAAATTATTTATAAAATATTAGTATATATAATCTTTATATATCAATTTCTTCTGTACTTGTGTGTGTCACTGAACTCCTCTTAAACGGCTGGACCGATTTTGATGAATTTTTGTGTGCGTGTACCAGTGGATCCGAGAAAGGTTTACATTCCCAATTGGACCCTGTAGGTGGCGCTGCGGTTGAGTTTTAGTTTTTTTTAAATTAACAAGGCAGGACAACGTCCGCCAGGACCGCTAGTAGTTTAATAAAAACTATATGAACATTGAACAAAGAATATCCACAAAACAGATTCAACGTACCCAAAAATAAAGGCATGCAATATCGGATATGCATATTTTTCCACTTGAAAATGAACTTCTACTTCAAAAATGAAGGAAAACAAAAAAATCTAAAAGTCAACCGCAGCGCCACCTAAGGGTCCAATTGTGAATCTAAACCATTCTCGGATTCACTGGAACACGCACACAAAATTTCATCAAAATCGATCCAGCCGTTTAGGAGGAGTTCAGTGACATACACACGTACAGAAGAAATTTATATATAAAGATAAATAAACGCTTCGGAATCTTCGAGTTGATGTCGAGCCTAATGGCGGCCGCAAACGATCCCTCCCACAAAAGAGATCTCATAAAGAAAGCAAAAAAGAGAACCACACACCCGACAGGGCGCGACCACGCAAGAAACCCTCAGTGAAGACCTGGTGGCACCTCACTCACGAAGAACTCGCAACCGCCGACACTCACGATTCCAGTCACCACCGCAAGGAAGCGATACTCAATCACCATCCAGCGCGCGTCATCATTTTACACCATAGTGTAAAGCAAAGGACCTGTCCGTCTCAACGGACAGCGATGGACATACCACTGTAGAAGGAAAATCGCCTTGATCTGTTACCTCACTCGCCCAGAAAGGGTAGGTTGAGAAGACTCCCACAGAATCTTCGATGGTAAGAAAAACACTGTTTTATATATGAACACTTTTTAGATATATATATTATATTAAGTCTTTACCTATGAAATTGCCGTTTTGTATGAAAAAATTTAAACGAATTTTTTCATGTATTTTTTATTTGTATTAATCGAAGTAATCACCCATGCAATCAATGCATCTTTGCCAACGCAGTGGCAGTTTACTGATGCCCTTCTTAAAGAAAGCTGATTATTACGTATCACCAAAAATGGTACAAATATATTTGTTCGAGAAAACAGGACAACAAACGTACAGTTGCTTATGCCGGCTCACGACAACGGATGCCATATACAAGAACACCACATATTGATAACTGATATAATGTGGGCAATCGAGGTCGCGCGTTGTCGTGTAGGAGCAGCGGAGACGAGCGATTGACCAATGCTGGTTGGAGATGTGTCAGCTTCTCCATCATTGTATTCAGTTCTTCACAGTACACATCTGCAGTAATGCTCACCCCGTTTGGTAAGAAGCTGTGATGAATCACACCGGCGCTAGATCACCAAACAGTGACCTTCACTTTTCAAGGGGTAAGTTTTCGTTTAGGGCAATGTTTAGGTGCTGAACCAGTATCCAACCAACTTGCTGAGCGCTTGCGGTTATCAAACAGAATCCATTTTTCATCGCAGGTAACAATGTGGTTCAAAATTCCTGCATTTGTGTGTCTATTGAGCAGTGCAACGCACGTCTCGACGCGTACTTCGCGCTGGCGGTCATTGAGTTCGTGGGGCACCCAATTGTCAAGCTTTTTTACCTTGCCAATTTGACGCAAATGGACCAATATTGTTTCGACGCTAACGTTGAAAACTGTTGCTAGTTTAGCCATAGATTGTGTATCGTCAGCTTCCACAAACGCCTTTAATTCGTCATTCGTCTTCGGACGACCGTGACGTTCATTTTTCAGGTCAGAACGGAAGCGAGCAAACCAATAACAGGTGGTGCGTTGGTTTGTAGTGTTAGCTCCGCTAACGTCGTTGATGTTGCGTGCCGCTTGTGCCGCGTTTCTGCCACGACAGTACTCATATTCCATAATTACTCGAATTTGTAAAGTATCCATGATAACAAAATATATTGAAATGCGATGAAAATGTAACACTAATCAATAAACAAATGACTACTTTTGGAAAAAGAATTCCATGTTTTTGGAATAAAATTAATTTGAAATTATAATTCATAGCCAAACAAAAATTATTTTGATTTGAAATGGCCAGTACTGCAGAACGGCAATTTCATAGGTAAAGACCTATTTTATATTAGATTATATATAGATATCTAGTTATTTTTTATGTAACTCATTTTTGAGATCTATATTTTATTTAAATACACAGTTGTCGCAAGTTTTCTTACGGCAAATCAACTCACCGAACAAACAATACGTAAATCGACACTGTATTTACATTCTCTTACAATTTATAGCCGCAAAGTTGAGAGTTGAACACAGTGGCGGATTAAGTGAGAGAGAACGAAACGGGTGGGAGCGGTCCTCTCTAAGCTTCTAGTCTAGGAGCTTTCAAATATCAAGAAATCTCTTCGAAATATTTGAAGGCCCTCCAGGAGTAACCCATTCTTAGCCAAATCCCAAACAAAGTCAATGAATTATGTTCACTAAGTAAAAGGCAATATGGTCTACAATATTCACTAGAAAAAGGTTGTCTGTGATTGACGCTTGGGATTTTCAAACATATGTAACTATGTTTATTATATCTTAAAAGTCGTAAATACGGAGAACGCAAGACGTCTTTTGTACAGCCCTGAACAACGCTGAAGCGGCACTTGGTTTCAACCTCTCCAGACGTCTGACCGGCTAAGTTCACCACTGGTTGAATTGCTTTGTTTGCAAAGAAAAAGTGTATTGTTATTCAGAAAGAAATGTACTTATTACTTGATAAGATTTGCTAATAATTATGTAGGTAATAAAAAACCGGTGAAGATGGTATAAAAAGTTAGACGCGTATTTCTGATGTAAGGGTGTTTTTAGATAAAGGAATAGAAGCTATCGAAGTTCTTCGACAATAAAAATATATTTTTACGGTGTGATATAATAATATTGAATAATGCATACGAATATTCGTAAATCTACTATCTATATACATATAATAAAAATGAAGTGTCTGAAAAATGTGTGTGTAAAAATGATTTTTTTTTTTTTACTGATTTGGTACGAAATTATACACGCTACTGATAACAAAAATGCAATTTTTAAAATTGTTGTCGGTCTGTCCGTTTGTTCCGGGTATCTCCGAAACGGCTGGACTGATTTTGATGGGAATTTCACTAACAGATAGCTGAAATCACAGCGGGTTACTTAGGCTACTTTAAATTAGACTATTATTACCCGCGGCTTCGTCCGGAATGCTATCTCCAAAACGGTTGAACATATTTTCACGGAACTTTCACCAGCAGATAGCGAACAAGTAATTTAATCCATTTTAATTTAAACTAATTATTAACCGTGGCTTTGCCTGCCGTATTATCTTCTAAACGGTTAGACCGATCTTCACGATAATTCCTTTGACAAATCTATCCTTATAAAAAGTAATTCAAGCAATTTTAGTTTATAATTCCTTTGACAAATCTATCCTTATAAAAAGTAATTCAAGCAATTTTAGTTTATAATTCCTTTGACAAATCTATCCTTATAAAAAGTAATTCAAGCAATTTTAGTTTATAATTCCTTTGACAAATCTATCCTTATAAAAAGTAATTCAAGCAATTTTAGTTTATAATTCCTTTGACAAATCTATCCTTATAAAAAGTAATTCAAGCAATTTTAGTTTATAATTCCTTTGACAAATCTATCCTTATAAAAAGTAATTCAAGCAATTTTAGTTTATAATTCCTTTGACAAATCTATCCTTATAAAAAGTAATTCAAGCAATTTTAGTTTATAATTCCTTTGACAAATCTATCCTTATAAAAAGTAATTCAAGCAATTTTAGTTTATAATTCCTTTGACAAATCTATCCTTATAAAAAGTAATTCAAGCAATTTTAGTTTATAATTCCTTTGACAAATCTATCCTTATAAAAAGTAATTCAAGCAATTTTAGTTTATAATTCCTTTGACAAATCTATCCTTATAAAAAGTAATTCAAGCAATTTTAGTTTATAATTTAGCATTTTGTGTGATGTGTTTTTTACGAACGTCCCCTAAACCTCCTCTTTTTCATCCTGCAATTGGCTTTATAACCATATGTCCCAACTATCCTTGCACGATGTCACAGATGGCAGCGAAGTCAAGTAAATAGTACGCAAGCCTGTCTTTGTTCTATTGTTACTATTCTTGTACAATTAATAACTTTAAACAAATATAGAATGATTTATTACTATTAATGGACAAACACTGTGATTTTATTATATTACTGGCTGTTCCCGCAACTCCGTCCGCGTGTCCGCGTTAATGTAAAACTCCGTGATTAATAAAAGCAACTGAATGTATTAAGTCCATTTACTTAGCTACTTTTCTCTCGTACTTAAGTCGCGTCCTCATTAAAATTACAATAACTTTTGATAGAGTGAACCGATTTTAATGAAACCAAGACTAAGTTACTCTCGAGGATATGCTTACGCATAATTAATGCATACGTTATAAGGGAGTGTCAAAAGACGGGTGGATATTTTTCATTTTTGAAATAAAACTAAAAACCGGATGCAACGGAAAACGACAGGTAAGAGACACAAATACAAAAATTAACGAGCCAGAGCGAGAGAGCAAGTGTCGGTGTGTCAAACTGGATGCAACGGAACTACAGGTAAGAGACACAAATACAAAAATTAGTGAGCCAGAGCGAGAGAGCAAATGTCGGTGTGTATGTATATTGCACACTGTTTAATACTTTCTTGTATTTGAGCATTTAACGTGTGTTAGTATATGTGAAAAGATGCACAGGTAGCAGTTAATCACTACATAGTGTACCAATTCAAATAAAAAAGAATCATTAAAATCGGTTCACAATTGACGAAAATATCGATTAATATACATTTAAAAAATACATACAACCGAACATAGTAACCTCCTCCTTTTTCGAAGTCCTCTGTCAGTTTATCTGGTCGCGATAAAGTCAAAACTATTATTTTCATGCCATTTTCACCAGTAGATTCATGAGGAAGGTTTAGGTATAATTTGTCAAGGTTTTCATTTTATTATCGGGGCGGGACAACGACTTCCGAGCCCGCTAGTTATCTGCCTGTAAAAGCCCCGTTAGAGTTGGTCCAACCAATTAAGAGATAGTAGAATATTGCGGACAAAGTCTTCAGTAACAAAATAAAATAGTCTAAGTTACTTCTTATAGGGTGAGTTATCTGCCAGTGAAAGTCCCGTGAAAATCAGTTCAAGCATTACAGATATTCCATTGCGGCCGAAGGCGAATAAAAAAACCTAAATTACTTTTTATGAGGTCTGCTATCTACCCCCCCGTGAAAATCAGTCCAACCATTTTGGAAATAGCCATGGGGACGAAGCAGCGGACAAATAAAATAGAATATGTCAACCGCTATAATTTCGGCTATCTGGCAGTAAAAAGTAAAATTCCCGTTAAAATAGGTCCAGTCGTTTTGGAAATTACCCAGAACAAACAAACAAAATATAATAATATAAAAATATAGACAAAGTATAAAAAAAGTTTTTTGTTTTGTTATATAAGTTGCCAAGGTTTTTTTTTTATTATCAGAGTGGGACAACGTCCAACGGGTCTGCTAGTACACTATATTATATCTGTGGAGTTTTAATTGTACAATAACAATTACCCATATAAATTATGGTAATTATATTTTATATCACCCCACATTTGATAAAATAGACATTTTTGCAGAGAATCGCATAAACAGGATTTTTTAATTTTTTAAAGATCTAACCAATTTTTTTATGAATATGGCGACACACTAACAAGGCTAACCTATTTCTGACAGTTGGACAGAATTCGTAGATTACCCTTCTGTGTAAATATGTTAATATGAATAAAATTAGCTGAGCTGAAGCCCTGTGCCTATCTGGTAAATTATTCGACGTGAAAAATGAACATCTAGTACCTGATTTTACATCTCATAGCTATAAGATGTTTCAGGGCAAAAATGAAACCTATCGCGGCATCACATCATAACCCGGATACCAATCTTCATATTCAAAAACCTATGTACAACATACGAAATATTTTTAGGGCAAGACAGCCTACTGACCCCTGCAATCTGCATATAAAATAAGTGGACAAGCTATGTACTGTAGCACGTATACCACAAATCCATCAAAGGAACCTTCGAAAACTGAGTTGATAATGCGTTACACTTAAAATCAGTGCACCAGAATTAGTTAACACGTTCCGTGTTACGTGTACCACCGGTGGTACACGTTTTCTTAAGATCAAGTCTAACGTGTACCACCGGTGGTACACGTTTTCTTAAGATCAAGTCTAACGTGTACCACCGGTGGTACACGTTTTCTTAAGATCAAGTCTAACGTGTACCACCGGTGGTACACGTTTTCTTAAGATCAAGTCTAACGTGTACCACCGGTGGTACACGTTTTCTTAAGATCAAGTCTAACGTGTACCACCGGTGGTACACGTTTTCTTAAGATCAAGTCTAACGTGTACCACCGGTGGTACACGGGGAGCCACCATCTTGTTAGAATATTGAATTAATCACTCGACAATGGCAATTAACATACACTCTGGACAAAGATGGTACGCTACTATTAACAAGGAGATTAAGATAAAAAAGTTGGATAAAAGAATATATTATAGAAGATTTGGCGTTTATGCCTTTACATTAATTTGGACATAGAGAAGATTTGGCGCGTATGCCTTTACATTAACATGTATATAGAAGAAAATTGACTAAAGAATACATAAGTACTACCTATATTGACAACTTCAAAATTAAAAGATGATTTAAGGAATGTACGAAATGTTATATAGAGTATTTGGTGATTAGGCCTTTATAGAATACATAAGAACTACCTATATTGACAACTTCAGAATTGGCAGTATGGATTAATTCCTTCGCCTGTCCTATTGGACGAATATTAAAGAAGAGTAACGAAATCTCTCAAAAGCAAGAAAAAGTGCCCGATTTTTAAACATTCTTCACTGGTGCTGTGCTTCTATTGGTTTTAGCGTGATGATATATATCCTATAGCCTTCCTCGATAAATGAGCAATTTAAAACCGAAGGATTTTCTCAAATCGGTCTGGTAGTTCCTGAGATCATAGCGTTCAACCAAACAAACTCTTCAGCTTTATATATTAGTATAGAAAGTATAGATGTACACGTTACATGTTACTGTAAGTGGTGTGCACGTCGCACTTACAATTGTTTTTAAAGAACATGTCTGTAATTGTAGATAGTCTCACAATTTTATAATACTTTAATACGATTTTAAAAAAACGCGTGCGGAGCTGCGGGTACAGCTTGTTCGATAGTTGTTCGATTTTCGACGTAGCGATCTTAATCTGTCTATACTTTATATTTTGTATTCATCACAAGTATGAGAGTATTAGATCTCAATGAAGTTCATTTGAGTTACATATGATAACTATTTATTTTGTTACTAAGAGAAATATAGATACACTAGCGGACCTGGCGGACGTTGTCCTGCCTTGATAATAAAAAAAGGACCTTTTTGTACAGTATAATCTAAATATAGAGACAAAATTGGACGCCATAAAGGATCAGAACATTGTATTTACTTACGTTTAGGAAATTATTGCATCCGATTAAGATATACGATATTTTGTTTGACGCGTTTTCCTTATTTAGTTTTCTCTGTCAGATAAATTTGTCACTTTAATTTAAATACAAATGTGATATTAAATATACCACCTTATAAAGTAATTTATATTATAAACATTTTCCTTTATTACGTTATACGTTATATTTTTGGTAAATATTTAACATAAAATATTGCTATAAAAGATACTCATTTTCTATTGACTTATATTATTTTTTACATATTTTTTTGCATGAATTACCACAAACTATATATTGTTTATGTGGTAGAACCACGCTGAATCAATTACTGGTTTCAGCATGAATGGCTCGGCTCGTACGGTGTAGTACAACCCTCTCACAGAAAACCGACGTGAAGTAACAGTGCTTGGATTGTTGCGTTTCGTTCGGTCAGTGAGAGCGCCGGAGATCCACCTCTCCTCTCCTTCCCCCTTCCTTTCCTCCCCTCCCGCCAAACACAGGATGATAACGCACTTGGAACTTCCTTGGTGTTGCAAGTATCTATGAATGGTGGTGATCACTTAACATCAGGTGACCCAACTGCTCGTTTGCCTCCTATGATATAAAAAAATATTAAAAGCTTGGTTAGAGGTTAGAGAGAGTGAGATGATTTTAAAGGAGAAACATTGAAATTGTTTCAGTAGTTTCCGAATTATAAGGACATTAATTGACAAACAGATATATGTCTTTTATAATATGTAAGAGATCAAAAGTGAAATACTAAAAATACTCTACGACATTTATAAAAACAACATATATATAGATATGTATTATACGTTGTCGTTATTATTTTAATAAGTTCAATAAATAAATAGAATTTACAAATATTTATTTCCGGGTACATCAATAGTATATCTAAACCATGAATGCAATGGGGAAATTATTCCGAGAGGTTAAAAATAATGAATTCTCGCCGACGAACATTTCCTAGGAGGGCACTCGAGCGTATTACACTACGGTCACGACAGGAATTAAAGTCCCGGGACTCTCTGAAATGAGAAAAATACAAGTAAGCTATTTTCCTATGGAAAAAAAAAAACAAAAACGAAAAATATATTTTCGAAAACTACATACATGTAAAATATATTATAATGACTTTATGGTCAGGTTAGCATGATAACAATTCTGGTATTAGTTTATATGTATTGGTATAAATGACTGACAGAACTAATTAATGTTGAAATATCCAAAATGTTATATAAATATTAAAATTTAAATAAGTTCTTTAATACGAGAAAATACAATTTACTTTTCTATAATTATTAAATGAAATACGTAAGTATAAATGAATATCTTTTCAGGTTTGAATAAACCTATTTAAATATCCAATCAAGCAACGTAGAATTTCGTCTGAGATTTCTTAGAATATATCTTTAGTAAGGGGTAAAATTAGTAGGAGAATTTTTTACGTTAATAAAATACTAAATTGCTTTATTCTTTGATCTTAATAACTTCGAAATTTCTCACCAATTATGTTTGAAATGGAAGTTAATTTAGCACTCAGGATCGATTTTACGATGTTTTTCTATGATCTCCCTACATATCTCATATATATTTCGTACCACACACAGAAAACACATCAACACAATTACAATAGAAAAACGATCTTAGCCAATTTCATAAGTGAATTAATCTCTACATTTGTTTCAAAATTGTAATCTAAATTAAAAAACTGTACAAAGGTTTATATTAATAAATAATTCAAAATACTCATAAAATTATTGCCACTGATGTAGTGGATTTTATTTTTTATTCATAATCTTGTGTTATTTGACTCTATATTCAGTTTTATGTTAAATTGGTGGTGTTTTATGTAATACTAGCCGACCCGTGCCCACTTCGTTGGGCGGTAATACGTAAGCGTGTAATAGTTATTTTGCTACACTGAAATAATTTTCCAAATCGGACCAGTAGTTCCTGAGATTACCCCTTACAACGTCACAAACTCACAAACTTTACCTCTTTATAATATTAGTATAGATTATAGATAATACAATTAGTTAATAGCTTCTGCCCACGACTTCGTACGCGTGGAATGGTTATTTTGCGCTAAGACGCAGCGGAAGCTCAGAAAAGGAAAAAATACCCCGATTTTGCAACATTCTTCATTGCTGCTCCGCTTCTATGTATCTTAGCGTGATGATATATAGCCTATAACCTTCCCTGATAAATGAGCTATATAAAACTGAAAGAATTTTCCAAATCGGACCAGTAGTTCCTGAGATTACCCTTTACAACGTCACAAACTCTACCTCTTTATAATATTAGTACAAATTGTTTATCGTGCATAAGTGAAGTGAATGGAAAATAATACCACGGCCTATGAATTCTGAGATATCACAAAAACTCCATGGAAAGTTCTAACAAGACGGCCGCCATCTTGTTAATTCATTGAAATTATATCAAGAAACTTGTAATATCAATACTCACTTGACAATGGCAGTAATAATCTACTAGAAGACTGGTTGCCAAAAATGGAATGGAAGAAGAACTTGTAATACTATTAACTACTCGACAATGGCATTAAATGATAAATAATCAAAAAGATTGGTTGCTAAAAATAAAGCTTCAAAAAAAAAGTTGTATATGTAATGTTACATCAAATGAACACAGCTGTGAACGGCAGTCCTGTAACCATCAGTTGAACACAAGTGATACTAATGAGTATTTAAACACGGTTCGTTAAACAGAGATGTGTAGGTTCCTACCTATTCAGATTACACTAGTAGTTTCTATGATTAGTACACACAAAACATACAACCTTTATAGATATATAGTTTTAGTATAGGTATCTTAGAAATAAATAAAGACTTCTCAATATTTTTGCAAACCTTGCGTTCTTTTTCTTGTGTTACATAAACGAAAACGTGACTTGTTCGCTAAACGATTTATAAACAGTATAACTCTTCGCATACTTTGATGATTTACTTTTGCTTTGATAATGTATATCTTCGAAAATATAAGTAATACATTCTTAACATACTGAAAGCTTTCTTTACAAAATGTTCTCCTTTGTGAGCACAATATTTAATGTTTCTTTACATTTTATAAACTGACTTTTTTCAGATACTGTATAGGTTTTAGGCGTTTGACGGTAATCTCTCATCTGTATTACTCATCTCAATGTAGTCTAAGATGGAAAACACGTCAAAGGTTAGACTGGCTCTCAAATGCAGCTGTCGGAACTCATCAATAGGTACTTGGCGACAGATTTTCGATTTTTGGCGACAGATTTTTTACGGTGGTAGTTAGGAAGGCTGAAGCTATTACTGGTTTCAGCATGAATGGGTCGGCTCGCCCGGGGGAGTACCACCCTCTCACAGAACATCGACGTGAAGTAACAGTGCTTGCATTGTTGCATTTCGTTCGTTCAGCGAGAGTGCCGGAAGCCCACCTTCCCTCCCATCTCCTTTCCGCGTCCCATCCCCCAAACACAGGCTGGCATTAGCGACTCCCCTGGTGTTGTTAGTGTCTATGGACGGCGGTGATCACTTAACATCAGGTGACCCGGCTGTTCGTTTTCCTCCTATGATATAAAAAAAAGGTGAACTTGCAAAATCCCTACAACACCATGCTATGTTGGTATACGGATTTATCGTGATTGTTTCTCCACCGAAACTCCGATACGAACCTACATCGATCGACACGGTATCCAAACACACTATCGACTAAGCCATCATGGCTTGAACATATATTAAACGTTTCGAATTCTTTTCACATAAGACTATCATTATCTAACTAACGCTTTCAGACTGTCCAGTCCTTAGAGTATTATATCTTCTAGGGCTTACCCGACGTTCCGTATCGAAGCTTCGGTTTATTAATTTCCGGTACATTCTCTCGAATGAATCGTGAAGAGAAACCATTTTCAGAGCTTAGGTTAATCCTTTTCATGTTATACTAGCTTACTTACGGATAGGTCTACTAAAATTGTTAAAAACTGAACACCTAGTTAATTGTAAATGTATGCCCGTAGTTTTATTCTACTTTTTACCAGCTATCTTCTTCTATACATCTATACTAATATTATAAAGAGGTAAAGTTTGTGAGTTTGTGACGTTGTAAGGGGTAATCTCAGGAACTACTGAACCGATTTTGAAAATTCTTTTACCAATATAAAGACCCGTTATTTGTGATTGTACTATATACATATATACACTATAACATAGGCTACATATCACCACGCTAAGACCAATAGGAGCGAAGCAACAATGAAAAATATTTTAAAATTGGCGGTATTTTTTGCCTTTTGAGAGCTTCCGCTGAGTCTTGGCCTAAAATAACTATTCCACGCGTACGAAGTCGCGGGCAGAAGCTATTAACTAATTATATTATCTATACTAATATTATAAAGAGGTAAAGTTTGTGAGGTTGTAGGGGGTAATATCTGGGGAGTCGGAGAAAAAATGGACGAACGATAGCGTTTCTTACGAACGATGCGAGATATATGATTGAGTTCTAGAAAAAAGTTGTAGCTTGATAATGCCTTTTACCGCCCAACGAAGTGGGCACAGGTCAGCTAGTCTATACATATAATAAGAATGTAATTCTAACGTGTCTGTACTTTTCATTTTCGTGAAAAAAGATTAATAGAAAAATATTCAATAATTTTTAGAAATGTCTGTCTATCTGTTTGTCTATTTATATGAACACACATCGCTGCTAAAGTACTGGGTTCACAATAAAATCTCATATAAGAGAATCATAAAGCATATCCTCGGGAGTAACTTAATCTTTGTTTCGTTAAAATCGGTTCACTCTATCAAAAGTATTTGTAATTTTAAGGGCGCCGCGACTTAGAGAAAAGTAGATAACCAAATGGATTAAATACTTTCAGTTGACTTTATTAGTCATTGCTTTGTACATCAGGTTCCACGTGAACGAATTCGCGGGTACTGCTAGTATTAAATAAATTACAAAGTCCATATTCAGTTTGTAAGAGTCTCACTGCAGAACTATAGGCCTCGTCCTAAAGGTAGGTACGCGCATAATTATAATGGCATCCCACGATGGTGGTACAATGGTGGTAGAGCCACGCTGAAACTATTACTGGTTTCAGCATTACCACCCTCTCGCTGAAAACCGACGTGAAGTAACAGTGCTTGCAATGTTGCGTTTCGTTCGGTTAGTGAGAGCGACGGAGGCCCACCTCCGCTCTCCTCTCTCCTCTCCCTCCCCTAACCCGCCCCCCAAAGGGTGGCAACGCACTTGCGAGTCCTCCGGTGTTGTTAGTGTCCATGGACGGTAGTGGTCATTCAACATCGGGTGAACCACCTGTTCGTTTGCCACCTATGACATAAAAAAAAAGCGATGGGAACTCTGAGACATTCACTGTTCTATGTATTCCCAGACGCGGTATTACTACAAGACCATTTCTCAGGTTCAAGATTCCTAGCGATGTTTACCTTCACCGTCAGTCGATAGTGTTACCACTGTAAACGTGTTACAGTGTGGATTGTACATACAATATAATAAATACAGGTTTTTTATTCCAAAAATCATTGAAGCTTTCATATTGAGACATCAGTTATATCTATATATTTGTACAAATACATGTGTTACATAGAAAACATTTTAAAATAAAAAAAACTCATGATCTTTAACATGACTTTACTGCGTAGCCGTTCAATAAGCCAACCATTATTTTTAGAAGTACATATTTCGTTGATTGATACAAATGTGTACTTCAGTGAAATAAGCCTAGATGTAGGGTAAAAAACACACAATCCAGACGCCCCGCAACGTCTGATTGATGACTGTTCTTTCTCTGTTTCTTTCAATGACATTATCTACACGATACCATCGTAATGGTGCGAATGTATTTTTTCAATTTGTTTCATTTATTTTCCTCAAATATTTATTTTTCAAACGATTCCTTTCGTAGAAATAATTAATGATACAATTAGCATAGTAATACTTTTTAAACAAGCTTTCGCTCGCGGCTTCGTTCTTGCTAATGTAGATCTGACAAATTCCTTGGGAACAGTATTTTTTTCTGATTGAATGGTACCCTATCCTTTTCTGTACCCCTGTTGAACTTTATGTAAAATTTCATCATGACTGGTTGAGTAGTTAAGTAGCGTAACAAACATACAAACTAACATTCTCATTTATAATATTAGTTAGCATTAGGATGAGTTAAATGAATCATTGTTTACATTTTTCATTTATTTTATAGTTGAAACTGTATATTTTAAAACTCACCTCAACATATCTAACGAAGTGCTGACTTCAAGATGAAGATTAAAATAGTTTTCTTTTATCTGTGCAACTCCTTTCTTATCGTCGGGATTTTAATAAACTGTCACTATACTTTCAGAAAAGGGTACAATAATGGTTGCGCTTAACAAAGATGTAATCGTCTGTGAATTGCGGTGTAAAGGATTTTTATGGAGATACTAACTGAATATTACGTGATGTGCTTTTTATATCATAAACTTATATAAAGATTTTACTACTATGAGCTTTAAAAGTGACATAAAATAAAGAAATTTCAAGTTTTCTCAAATGCGTAGTAAAATCTTTTAGAATGACAATTAC
The DNA here is from genome assembly GCA_015888305.1 of Antheraea pernyi. Taxonomy (NCBI): domain Eukaryota; kingdom Metazoa; phylum Arthropoda; class Insecta; order Lepidoptera; family Saturniidae; genus Antheraea; species Antheraea pernyi. The sequence goes on from MU158756.1 coordinate 364,411, forward strand.
GAAAAATTTATCTTCTAAGGACAAGTCACGGAAAACATTCTTAGTTTTTAAATGTTATTAAGAAATAATTCTTTATATACGACTTCATTTAGAACAATATAGCATTAATCCTTATATAACTTTCCAAAATAAATTCATATTCAATTGTTGTAGACAATATCACAGCTTTGTATAAATATTTTTACGTAGCTTTTATAATTTGAATCAATTGTAAATATCAAAGCCACAAAATATAAATCCTTGAAATACTTACCACACCGTATTAGTAAAATATCACAGCTTTGTATGAATATCTTTACGTAGCTTCTTGTATGAATATTTTTTTGTAGTTTCTATAATTTGAATCAACTGTAAATATCAAAGCCACAAAATATAAATATAAATCCTTTAAATACTTACCACACCGTATTAGTAAAATATCACAGCTTTGCGCGCGATACAGTGACACAAAATCTTACATCACTGCGACAACATTACACATATCACCTCCACACACGTGCACGCATGCACGCATACACAGGCAAGTGTAAGGGTTTTATTCTTTCCCCTTATCAAACTGAAATAGTTTAGAATATTCTCTCTCATAGATATTACGTAGTAATATTTATAATCGTAATATTTAATATTTAATAATATTTTTACGTAGCTTCTATAATTTGAATAAATTCTAAATATCAAAGCCACAAAAAAAAAAAATAAGTCCTTTAAATACTTACCACACCGTATTAGCACCTTACATCCATGCTAAGCTAGGACGGTCGGCTAGTGTAGAATATATTTTAAAGTGTAAGAAATGTACATACAGTTTTGGAGTGAAACTTTTTGTATGAGAGCTTTGAAATTCTGGTCCACGACCTTTTTGTGTGATAAAACGCGGTGGGGATGAACACTGTGTCGAGTAGAGTGATGGCAGTGTCTCGCTTGCCTTCGGGAATTGGAAAACAAGGAGATATACGCTATTCTAGCTTTAATTTTGAAAGTTTTAGTTCTACCGAGCGTGAATTACACACATGTTTTTTCTGAAATGTAATAAATACACCGACTCTTTAATATCATAATTTACAAGAACATGGCGATAGCAGAAATAGCAAGATATCGGTTACGAAAGGTCAAATTTAGATATTGTAAACTAAAATGTTATAACTCTTAGACTCACTCCGTAAAAAGTTTCTGGGTACTACGTATTCAGAGGCAGCGGTGTTGGTGATTTGTTTTTAAGACTTGTTTATGACTGATATGTTATCTAAATTTACTATTTTTAATTCAAATTTTTGCTATGTTTCTGTCGTTTTGCTCTTTCGATGTACACAATAAGTGAGCAAATTTCCCAAAATCTTTTCATCACTGCGACAACATTACACATATCACCTCCACACACGTGCACGCATACACCCTTATACATGCAAGTGGAAGGGTTTTATTCTTTTCCCTTATCAAACTGAAATAGTTTAGAATATTATCCGATACGCAATATATATAAGAGTTACTGAGGTATATATGCTTGGTAAACATATATGTTTCAGCAACTCATATATATATGAATAGTTAGCTTAGGTTAGCTCACATAGGTCGCGAATTGCATGCATCAGGCAACAGCCAAAGCCGAGGTGTGTCGCGCACCCTTGAGCTAGCTGTCAAAATAAAATCGGCTGAGTGCCTTAAGCGCTCGCCTTAGTAGTCCGGTGAAGCTGTTAAGACCTTGCTTGGTGAATAGAGTAGTCAGTTCGAAAAAAAAAAGAGCAAATTTTCATATTTAGTCATTTTCAATAATCTTTATATACATTATTCTTTTGTCCGTGTGTATATGACTGAACTTCTCCTAAACGGCTGGTTAAATTGGGATGACATTTTTTATAAGTGTTCAGAAGAATGGTTTAGATTCACAATTGGACCCGGCAGGTGGGGCTGCGGTTGAATTTTAGGATTTCAATCAAAAATCAATTGCCGCATATACGTAAGCACATCATTTCAGAACGGCTGTTCTGATTTTGGTAATTAATTACGACAATGTTTGTATGAACGAAAATATTTGAGTGAGTGAAATGTTTAAAATCTGGGTTAATAATTCTCGATGTATAAAGTAAGTGACCGAGACAGAAGACATAGGGGAGATATTCAAAAATACTGACAGATTGACGTCAGTTTTTCAGTCGTCATTTCATTACATGGTCGTACTGTAAACCGATAATTTGTTCTCATTTTCTTCAATAACAAGTGAAGCCGGGGCAGGCAACTACCTACTAAAAATAATCACACATAAGAAAATAATTTAGGTACAGCAACCTTTAATTTTTTTTTCATTTAATTTCAATAAATAATCAAATTTTCTAATAAATAACCAAGAAACATGAACATGTTTCTTAACTGTCAAATCAAAATCAGCAGCCAGTGTTCGAGACGTCTGACTTACCTACATCATGTTGGTAAATTGCCGACCTAAATGAGCACCTATTTACTATTATTACACTATATACCTATTTATTAATACGTATATCGTATCGCATCATGACTTGTTAAGCTTGCTGAAATTAGTCCTGGTAATCGCATGTCACTCGTCACATAACCTAATTGTAAGGACAAAAACCTGTCGATTTACTATTCAATATGTTACAGTGACGATTTGGTATTTTTATCCGCAGTTTACTGCATAGGAATTATTAGACTTTAGTTTCTTGAAAGTAAAAATTACAATATAGAATTCGATCTTTAATTCAAGAATTATACAAAATATTTTGCGTATTTATGAAATTAATTACGTATCTCAAAAAATACTTTTTTAATCAATATGATTCGATTCATTTAATTAATATCATATGTCACTATTCGCATTATAAGAAATGCGTTATTCGATGATAAAAAAAAAAAACAAAAGAACCATGTGACACCACTCGTATTAGAAAAATTGCGTTATTCGATGATAAAAAAAAAACAAAAGAACCATGTGACACCACTCGTATTAGAAAAATTGCGTTATTGGTTGATAAAAAAAAACCAAAAGAACGCTATAAAAATAAAAATTGAATAACTACAGCCGGAATACACCCATTTAACAAAAGATTTTCAGTTTGGAAACGGTAGCTACGTAGATTTTACGACTTAAGTTTGGGTTTCATAGATTCACAAGTACTACGACACGCACGTCATCTACTGTAACATGTAACGCGTAGATTAGATATGTGAATACTAATAGTATATCGAATGGGATGGGATTTATCATCAGCAACATACCTGGAAGCTTAACCTACTATATGCCACCCTCAGTGCTCACTATATAAGAAAGTAATGAAAATGTTAAGCTATACATTATCGAACAATACGTGTTAAATATTTTGTTATATAGATATATTATGCCCATATTGTCGATATAATTGTGTTATTCTTATACGTTACTATAATCACTGAGTTATGTAGACGCAATCGCAGTAAATAAAACAAAATGGTCGACAAATTGACCAAAAAGATAATATAATTCAAATTACATACAAATATATGACTTTCAATTAGGTGTATGTATTTATTCTTGGAGTCCAGTACAGCGCACGTCTCATGCGTTGGTTTACAGTAAACAACATATGTTTCATTAATTTGACAACCAATAACCAATAATTTGACGGACCAATTCAGAGGTCATCACTACTACGAAGTCTTGGCTAACAAAATAAAATAGTCTAAGTTACTTCTTATATTGAGTTATCTGCCAGTGAAAGTCTCGTGAAAATCAGTTCAGGCTTTGCGGATACTCCATTGCGGCCGAAGGAGAATAAAAAACCTAAATTACTATTTATGGGGTCTGCTATCTATCAGTGAACACCCCGTGAAAATCGGTCCAACCATTTTGGAAAGAGCAATGCGGACGAAGCCGCGAACAAGTAATATAGAATATGTCAACCGCTATCTTTTCTGCCAGTAAAATTCCCATTAAAATAGGTCCAACTGTATTGGAGATCACCCGGAACAAACAAACAAACAGAGAAAATATAATAATATAAAATACCGATATAATGAAAAAGTTATTTTAATTTCACATATACACACTTTATTTTTATAACACGTCATACATTACAAATAAAAAATTGGAAACAAAACAAACGTAGAATAAACATTTTGAACAGAAACACAAAATAAACTTTTAAAATGTTTGCGATAGAAAAACGTATATAATACTAACGTTAACACGCAGCTAAAAGGAAAAAAACAGCCTGATTTTGAAAGATTCTTCATTGGGGTTCCGCTTTTATTGGTGTTAGCGTGATGATATATATATATATAGCCTTCCTCGATAAATGAGCTATCTAGCACTTAAATAATTTTTCAAGTAGTTCCCGAGATCATCGCGTTCAACCAAACAAACAAACTCTTCAGCTTTATATATTAAGTATACATAATTTTACCAATTATATCATTTTCGACGTCGTTCCCTTATACTGTATGAGATTGTGCTCAAATTCTAGTATATAAATCGATAAGAAATTATTAACAAAAATAATAATAATTAAACACATTAAATTTAATTTAAAAATATATAATTTTTATACTGATAAGTAGGACTTTTCAATCCGTTTTTCTCATAAGTACCTGCTTTGTTATCAACATAATATGTCAGATGCGGTCTAATGGTGAAACCCTTGTCAAATTTCCTTTATCTCCCGCACACAGGTACCGAATCCCTTCAAATATACAGAAGGACAATAGTTAACGATAAATAAAAAAGTACTCAGACAAATTGGACAACGGAAAACATCGTTTTACGTAAAATGAAGATAATTCTTATTATTTTTTGCCCTTATGTATGGATTCGTAGTTAGTAAAGGATGACCTCTTTTTAAACAATTCATGTAAATTTATTGTTGAATAAGAACGAAAGATTTTTTTTTTTTTTATGTCATAGGTGGCAAACGAAAAGGTGGGTCCCCTGCTGTTAAGGGATCACCACCATCCATGCACACTAACAACCCCAGAGGAGTCGTAAGTGCGTTGCCATCTTTCGGAGGGAAGGGTTAGGGGAGGGAAAAGGAGAGGAGAGAGGAGACGGGAGGGGAGATGGGTCTCCGGCGCTCTCACTGACCGAACGAAACGCAACAATGCAAGCACTGTTACTTCACGTCGGTTTTCTATGAGAGGGTGGTACTACCCCGGGCGAGCCGACCCATTCATGCTGAAACCAATAATAGTTTCAGCGTGGCTCTACCACCATTAGCTGGAATGCAATTAAAATTGATCATTTTGATTGATTTTGACTGATTGATTTTTTTCCTCGAATCTTAAAATAAACCTGTATCATTTTCGTAATAATTTGGAAATATAATAGCATTTATATAATAAAATAGAATAGCAATTTAATGATTTACTCTAGATTTAATAATAATATCGCGACGAAAATCACTAACGTATATAGTCAAGGGTTTATATTACAGAAGTACAAATCATTACATAGTATAAAACAGAGTCCCCAACCGTGTCTGTCTGTCTGTCTGTTCGCGATAAACTTAAAAACTACCGAACGGATTGTCATGCGGTTTTCGCCGGTGGATAGATTGATTGATGAGGAACGTTTTAGTATATAATTTGTCAAGGATTTTTTCGTAACCAGGGCGGGACAACGTCTGCCGGGCCCGCTAGTTATTAAACTATAGATAAGATCAATGTATAATGTATGTATGTAAATGTATAATATCTGTTTGGATAATACGATTGTAATACTGTATGGACGATTTGGATGGATGGAACTTTCTATATAGTTAACTAGATTATTACACTTTTCAAATGAATTATAGCACTTAATGTGTTACACTCTTTTTCAATATAAATTTAAATAAATATGTTTTATTAAAGACTGGTTTCTATATTAGAACGGATCTGTCATTATACTCTCACTTCTGAGTATCATCATCACATAGTATAAAACAAAGTCCCCTATCGCGGCTGTCTGTCTGTCTGTTCGCGATAAACTCAAAAACTACAGAACGGATTTTCATGCAATCTTCACATGTAGATAAAGTGATTCACGAGGAAGGTTTTAGTATATAATTTGTCAAAGATTTTTTAAGGCCAGCTAGTTTTGTATAAAAACCTTAAAGTCAAATGTACTCAAACATTATACGAGGTACGTATTGTAGAAAATATAAGCTCCTTAACAGAAATAAAATTTATTTTGATTATTTTTTTCTGTCTGTGTATAAATAGGTAATCTAATATGTATAGATAGATCATAATACATTTTTAAAAACTTTGTACTGCATTTTTTTTTTTTGCATTTAATTTTTCTATTGTAGTTTTCATATTTTATATTATTATAATAGGGTTTTTAACGGGATCTTGGTCTGTCATGTAGTGTCTACCAAAGCTAAAGCCTACAGAAAAAGTTTAAGGCTAAAGGATCCCATCAGACTTCGTAACTATATAATAATAATCATAAATACGGTGGTACAACAAAATAATCCCAAGGAGGGTTGATGTCAGGCAGGCGGCCGATCGTAAAAATTAAGCCAAATCATATACCACAACATGACAAACATGTTGTACCGACCCTACTTATGTGGGATAAGGGTAAGAAGAAGAAGACTGCGTAACCACAACCTCAGTTGAGGTTAAATAACAACGTGGTCCAATATAGTAAACACGATAAGCCTAGAAAGACTGGCTCTCAGGTGCACCGGAACACTCCCATAAGCGCCTGACGACAGATTTTCAATTTGAGGGTTGTTTCTATTTATGGTAGCACGGCAAAATGACTGCACTGTGCCTGATGGTAAGCACAGTACAATCCAAAAACAATGGCGAACACCAAGTGACACACTATCCATCGCCGGTCGCCGCTGTCATGCCGGCCTGCGAAAACTACCCAAGCGGCCTTAGAAAGAACACTACCACCATGTAAAATACCGTAAAAGAAAACATTCCCGAACATTCCTTTTTTCTTAAACCTTATGTAAAAATCATGTTACTAAAGTTTCTGGAAACTCGTATCGTGGCCCTACTTTATTTATATCCGGTACATTTTCTAAGAATGAAATGTGTAGAGAGAAACAGATTTCAAAGATTAAAGTAATCCTATTACAGAGACACAACATTGTTTAGCTTACAGAGAACCACTGAAATATTTTATTTATACTTGTTGTAAGAGTCAAGTGAATTTTATAATGCAGTATTCGGCAAAACTTTCCAGGTTTTTTATATTCCTATGATGGGAAACAAACGTGCGAGCGAACATGATTAGTGGTCACCACAGCCTTTGTGAACAGTTGCAACACCGAGGACAACACTTGCGTACCTATTGATGTCCCTTTAAAAACCTTTTTTTTATATAATACCTGATTTATATAATAACTGATGTTAAGTGATCACCACCGTCCATAGACATTTGCAACACCAGAAGAGTCGCAAGTGCGTTGCCATCCTGTTTTGGGCTTCCCCAATAAAACCCTTTCTCCTCCTCGGGAGAAAGGATTGGGGGTTAGGGGAAGGGAAGGGGAGATGGGCCTACAGGTAATTATAATACTCAACAAAAGTTTTCATAATAGTCCATACGACAATTTGAAAGAATTTATGACCGCCATAATAACAATTATTTTTAATATTTTGCGTGAGGATACGTAGACATGTAAAGTAATATGCTGTCCCACCTTATTATTATTGTTACTTTTATTGCATACAATAAACGGGCCCGCTACCCGGCGGACGTTGTCCTATACTGATAATAATAAAAAAACTTGGACAAATTATATACCTAAACCTTCCTCATGAATCACTTTATCGGCTGATGAAAACCGCATGAAAATCCGTTCAGTAGTTTTTGAGTTTATCGCAAACAAACAGACAGACGTGGCAGAGGACTTTGTTTTATTATAATATGTAATGATGATATTTTTGGCATATATTGTTAGGCATATGATGTTACATGTAACATTACCTATTATATTATGAAAAATAAAGACTTATTAATTATGAAGGACTTCATATCATAACGCCGTGTAAAACCCCAGCAGAAAGCCAATTGGAGCGTTCGTGGAAAAAAAACTGGCCTGGAATCGGCCCATTCGTGACAATTTCAGTGATCGTTAATTAATTTCCTTTTTTTTATAATTTCTATCGAACAAAAAATAAATTACTTAAGTAGCACCAGACTATAATGTATTTATTTCAGCCATAACACTACACACTCGAGGTAAAACTTTTGTTCTCAAAATTCGTAATTTTTTTTTATTAAATTTTTTTTTTTATTTCTATCGAACAAAAAATATATTTCTTAAATATCACCAGACTAGAATGAGTTTATTTCAACTAACACTACACACGAGGTAAAATTTTTGTTCTCAAAATTCGTTGAAAAATATTTATAATAATAGCATAAAACATAATTTAAAACAATATTCAATGTGAAAAAAGTTAGGAGCATCTTAGTGGCAACTGTTACCTTTAGGTAGGTTTCATAAAATACGTGACCGGAAACGTAAAGCAAAGCGATCTGTTACTGGATAAATGGGCTACTGCTTGCTTACTTAAACGAGATCCCATTTCTATAAGTAATCTTGTAAATCCCTAAAAGCTGGGTTAATGCGAGAATACTCCGCTATTCCGGTAAAGACGAGAGTTCCAGCGCTTGCTTCGAGATGAATATATCTTGTACCAATAGTTAATGCTGTTACGGAGCATAATTTATGTACAGAACTTACGTAGATGTTTTGACAGCTCACGTGAGTGAGGCATCTTTTATATATAATTAGGGAAATACAAGACAGCTAAGTACATTTTACTCATATTTTTCCACTGATTTTCTTCTTTTTGAACTGCAAACTTCTTTAGCCGCGTTGAACGATAAGACAAAATAAAATAAATGTATTTGGTAGAGGTGAAGCTTATGGGTTCGCGTCACCGATGACCCCGACATACTAGTGACGCATCATCGATAACCTCGACATGCTCGTGACACATCACCGATAACCTCGACATGCTCGTGACGCGCCTGTGCCAGACATTGTATATACTCTGTATCATATGCGTGTTTGAATTTTTGAATGCGTGAGATGTTGTGATTTCGTGTCACCAACCGTCACCGATAATGTCGACACGCTTCTGACGTATTGCGCTTAGGTCAGACTAGCGACGTGCGTAGCAGCCTATGCACATTTAATATTGATATTTTCTATGGAGCTCGGGCAGCCCATTATATCTTTGATTAATTCATAAACTATATTAAGATGTAGGTATATAATTATCACTCCGAGTATCAATAGACGTGAAAAACGGACTAATGTTAATAATTTTAATTTACAAATAATTAAATATAAATAATTGAGACTATAATAGATTTAAACATTCAAAAAAGTACACAACTATTCCAGTGTTTTGAGTTTTCACTTCTGTCAGCAGTCTATATATTTTTTTGTTTGGAGACCATTGGCGAGTTCTAGTGTTGTTACCTATAAATAAAAAAAATTAAAATAGTTCGTTTTGTTCCGTACTATCGACAAGTCCGAGCTTTTGAAGTCTCTATAATAGTTGTAAACCGATATGAAGTAACAGTCCTTGCATTGTTGCGTTTCGTTCGGTCAGTGAGAGCGCCGGAGGCCCTACTCCCGTTCACTCTCCTCTCCCTCTCCCTCCCCTAACCCTTCCCCCAAAGGGTGGCGATGCACTTGCGACTCCTCTGGTGTTAGTGTCCATGGACGGTGGTGATCACATAATATCAGATGACCCACCTGTTCGTCTGCCAACTATGACATAAAAAAAGAGAAATAATAATGTATATACATTAACACGTGAAGAAAAAGCATTGTACCCCTTACGGTCGAATTGTTAACATTAGATAAATCCAAAATAACACACATAACAAATCAATAAATAGTCCACATTGTTTAGAAACAATATTACCTTAATCAGGTACGTTCCTGAAGAATACAGATATAAAAAAATATGCTTACAATGACATGATTAAGTACTATCATTCTTCACTAATGTCTCGACCTCCAAAGTTAACGTCCTATAATAAATCAGGCATAACCATTGCGTTCACTATCTTTTCTACAGGACATAATAATTTCCTAGACTAAACTTTAAATGAATATTATTACACTAACGAGGTCAATTCGTGTACCGGAATTCCAATGGCCCGTTGTATAAAACGTGTTATCGTTGAGAGGTATCGTGGATTTAATTAAAATTTTACTCGTAATTAATTTTATGCAAATGTTAAAATGTTATTTCGAAAATATATTTGATCGATGAAACAATACCGTAAAAGTATGAATGCAGTTTTGCGTAATATATTTTTACAAATAAAAAGTACGGCAACCGTGAGATTGATTTTATTTTTTTCATTGCAACGTAAGTTTAGCTTGTAGTTATAAATACTTTACGTTATGTAATGGAGCATTGTATTATATTTATATATTAGTAAGATATATTATTGTATTAAAATGCCGTTAGCAGTAAAAGAATTTGTTCGAATTCGAAAATAGAGACAAGTAGAACGTAGTACAAACTATATTACAAACATTCTCACATGTAGATGGAGCTCAGAGGAAACAATGTATAGTATTATTTCGTATTAGTACTTATTCGATTCAATATTTGGACTAGAATTGCGTCAATGGCACCGTGGCTCGAATGCTTAAGTATGTAATTAAAATCTGATCTCTGACACCGATAATATTTAAAAGAAGAGGGAAATTTGAAATAAATACTTTTTAGAACTGGTTTGTACAAATTTTTTTTATAGTAGCACGGTAAAATTTCTGCACTATGCCTGATGGTAAACACAGTACAATCCAAAAACAATGGCGACCACCGAGTGGCACACTATCTATCGCCGGTCGCCGCTGTAAGCAGCCTGCGAAAAGTTGGATATGCACAGGCTGATCCCGAAACGCGACCCGTAGAAGCGAATCACTATGACGGGCTTTTTCGCCATATTGGTGATTACATGGTGGTTGCGACCCAGTCAGGCTGTAAAACCCTACCACCCCGCTTTCGCCATTTCCTCGTTCGTTATTCAGCAGAGTGCACCACGTGCAGGTGAGGTTGGCTTGGGTGTCTCAAGTCTCAAGGCGGAGGAGGAGTAAACCTCGATAAAAAATCATTGGCGGGGTGACGGCGAAGGGGTTTACCTCTCTTCTGCCGGCCGAACCCAGGGGGGAAGGGGCGGGGGCCCTGACCTCTCATTGCACGGGTTTGACGGGCTGGGAGGCAGTCTCGCAACCAGACTGCCTCAGCCGGGTGTGGCGTGGGAAACGCCTGCCGCCGGGGGTGTAACGGAGCATGCTCGCGCTGTCCCGCGACACTCCCACAGTGTGGCGTAGGTTGTCGTGGAGTTTTAGTCGGTTGAAGTCGCCGAAAGGCACCGGCAGCTGCGTCCCAGCACACAGTTGGTGGTCGACTCAGCTCAGGCCCTCCCCCGGGGGCCTGACAGTCCATGATGGATTTTCTCTCCACGTTAAAAAAAAAAGGGTGTCTCAAGTCTTATGATGTTATTCGACACCCTTACACCCCAAAATGATTTTGCGTATCAGTGCATCAATATGCTGCGTTATGTATGTGTGTTACGCGATGTTTGAATGGAATTCTGAATTATTCCAGTACCTTCTTTAGTATTCGTATATATTGCGTTTTTCTGAGCAGTTATAATATACTTGCATATGATTCTAGCGTATAATGAAAACAATAACAGTATTTTTTTATTCTAGTTTCTACCAAAGGCGATACTTGTGAATATATACACTGTTCTAATATATTCGATTATGTATGTGGAGTTGTAATTACAAATAATGGAAACCAGTTTATTATAAAATATCAAAATATTTGTCACTTAAACAAAACACGATGCAAATTGAAGCACATCGTAGGTTCGTTTCATATTTCATTTATTTATTGGACACCAACACAATGTACACTGATCATTATTAAAATAAAACACGCACAATTTGTAACGGTATATGTCATCGTAATTAGAGGTGTAGACTGCATGCTTAGTTTGACAATGAGCAAACAGGGTTACAAAATGAAATTATGAAATTCACTGAGTTTACTTAATATTATACATTAACAAAAATTAATTCCGTAAACAAACTCAAACAAAATTTGAAATCACTAGTCACTAATAGACATTGTAATAATTGTTAGCTGTCATACGTTAACACGATGGAGGCAGAAAAAAAAAACAAAAACATTACATCTGAGAGTAATTTGAAATTTGAAGCAGAATTTTATATGATCAATTGGAAAAATTAAAATTAAAATAAAAGAAATAAAAAAAAATCTAATATAATGAAAATACGGGCAATAACGATTAGACAGTTTCTCCTTTTAGTTCCTTTCTAAACATGGCGATGTTTGCTGCGAATAAGTCAACATGTGTATTTTGTTTCGATGTACTGTTAAACTCACAAGTTAACCTGTTAATTGGTGCGTTTTTACCTAGGTTAGAATTACTGTGAGTTTCTTTGATGATGATTTTCATAAATTACATATAGGTGTTGTTAGTAAGATATATCATTACATATTAAAAAAAGTCCTCTGCTACGTCTGTCTCAGGATAAATATGAACCCGCCTCAGTAACTCTTTTTTAGTTAATTTACAGGCTTCCATGATATAGAGGAGAACCAATAGCTTGGCGACCTCTCATTAGTTGTCACTGTTGTTGTATTGTACCTACCGCAAGCACAGTGACGCAGTCACTACGTTTTGATATTATATAAAGAAAGTAAACGAGAATTTCTATCTATATCACGGTAAAGGCTAAAAGAAGTAGCTAACATTGTACAAAACTGATTTTAATAAATTTATACTTTAATAATAATCTATGATGATTCAGATTATGAAGTACCAGTTTTCGTTCGTTCGTTCTTTAATATAGGTTTAAGTTATATTTCAAGAACAGTATTTTTTTTCTAGATAAAGATCACTTATTACCTTTTCTGTAGCCCTAAGAACTTGTATCCAAAATTTACTGGTTTCAGCATGAATGGGTCGGCTCGCCCGGGGTAGTACACCCTCTCATAGAAAACCGACGTGAAGTAACAGTGCTTGCATTGTTGCGTTTCGTTCGGTCAGTGAGAGCGCCGGAAGCCCACCTCCCCTCTCCTATTCTCGTTCCTTTCCCTCTCCCTCCCTTAATCCTTTCCCCCAAAGCGTGGCAACGCACTAGCAACTCCTCTGGTGTTGTTAGTATCCACGGACGGTGGTGATAACTTAACATCAGGTGACCCATCTGTTGGTTTGCCACCTGACATAAAAAAATAATAATAATAATGATCGGTGAAAAATGTTCTAATTTAAAAATGAAGTCTTACATATATGGCATTTATACAGTGCTTTCTAATTTAAGATATATACCAAGTACCCGACAGACTCTGCCATATTAACCGAGCATATAGTGATGGACGTCGCATTAATGACTTTAGCATCATCGGTGCTCACGAAGCTTGCAACCACACATGCCCAACTTACTGCACAGATATCTATGAACCAGCCTGCGCTCAGATATGGAAACCAAACATGATTTCCTATAATTATAGACCTATGATCAACCATTGTCATATCGATCTGTTCTCATGTGCACTTGGTGTTAGTAAGTACATCTATTGTTTTATATCGGAATAGCTTTTCTCCTGTGGATTAAATTTAACGATTTTTTCTCTAAAATTATGATTCTACACTGTTCAGACAAAAATTGGACTATTGGTCCGCACCTTTTTTTGCTTTCGTTAGATTTATTGTATACGTAAAAAATCATATCTGTAACCAACTACAAGTGTTTTAATTTATTTTTATTTTTACTAATTTATTTATTTATACATTTTTTTTATTTGTTTATTTTTATAATTTTATTAATTTTATTTATCTATTAACTATGTTAGGATGGATTTTTTAATGACGTTATTGCCTTTATAAAGACATAAATTGGTTGGAAGGTAGGTGAAATTATTTTTAACATATTATACATAAGTTTAAATCGGAGATGACCGGTTACTTGCATTCGAACTTGCACTTCTACTCGTACTTGCACTTGCACTCACACTTTGTCATTGTACGGATACCGGCGCGATACGATTATCGGTGCTCCGCCGAAACCAGTCTTGGATTATTGGTGGTGTTTTTTACTATGGCGGCGTTAAAGACAATAAGGAAAAAGAACCTTTGTTCCGTCACAGAGGAAGAATATATTTGGCATTCATTTTGTGGGCTATCTACTTGCCGCCAATTTAAAAATACATAAAAACTTCAACATTATTAAGATCTATAATGTGATTTAACGCGGACGAAGTCACGGGCGTTTCCTATATAATAGATTCAACACCCTTTAAATTTCAAGTTCCTATTAAGCGATTTACACTTGATAATGAGAACATGGATTCTCTAAACTAAGTTGACATACGTATCCAATCGTCAAAAATGAATGAATGAAAACGTTGAATCAATAAGGGTATTTATTTCTTTTACGGAGATGAACACTATAACATGTTCTACACAATTTCAAGGCCTCACATGTTGTATTAATGAAAATCTATCCCTATGACTTATACGAGTAACAAAACGGATCAGGAGGGAGGAGGATTTGTCTGTTTGTTTGGTTGTACGCTCTAACCTCAAGAACTACTGGTTCAATTTGAAAAAATCTTCTTTTTTTGTACTACGCTATTGGCGCAGTAAAGCCTTAACAACTTTACCGGACTACAGAAATTTTTTTTCAGTGTTAGGCTATATTATCACGATAAGGCCAAAAAGCACAAATGAAGAATGTTTCAAAATCGTTTTTCTTTTCCTTTTGATAGCTTTCGCTGCGTGTGAGCGTTAGCCAAAAGTATTCCACGCAGACTAAGTCGAGGGCAGAAGCTACTTGATTATAAATTCTGAGAGCGAAAAAAGAAATATTGAAGAATTGAGAAGAAACATAGACATCCGTATTTACACTAAAATAAGAATAATGTTCTTTTATATCGATCTTTAAAGGAATTAAACATGGAATTATATTATATACTAGCCTCTGCCCGCGACTTCGTTCGCGTGGAATAGTTACTTTGGGCTTACACTAACACGCAGCGGAAGCTCTCAAGAGGAATAATACCAATTTTAAATATCCTTCATTGGTGCTCCGCCCTTATTGGTCTTAGCGTGATGACATATAGCCTTCCGAAGAAGAAGTCGCGGGAACAGCTAGTAAAATATAAAAGTATCTATAAAAATATAACTTTGTCGATTTTACCTAAGACTAAGTTTAGGGGTGTAAGGGGTGTCGAATAACATCTAAGACTTGAGACATCCAAGCCAACCTCACCTGCACGTGGTGCACCCTGCTGAATAACGAACGAGGCAATGGCGAAAGCGGGGTGGTAGGGTTTTACAGCCTGACTGGGTCGCAACCACCATGTATATGGCTAAAAAGCCCGTCATAGTGATTCGCTTTTGCGGGTCGCGTTTCGGGATCAGCCTCTGCATATCCAGCTTTTCGCAGGCCGGCATGACAACGGCGACCGGCGATGGATACTATGTCATTCGGTGGTCGCCATTGTTTTTGGATTGTACTGTGCTTACCATCAGGCACAGTGCAATCATTTTGCCGTGCTACCTATAAAATAAAAAAAAAGAACATGAAGACATGTTACAAATCCGCGTTTGCCTTCGATATGAGAAAAAATTGCAACACGAAACTAATATTTATTAAAAAAAAGGAACTGTTTACGAGTAGCGCTTGCTATGTAAACTTTTTGCTTTGGTTGAAAAATAGTACATAGCTAGTCTGCAGGGTAAATGACAACACTTAGTGAACCGCTAAACAAAGGAGACATAATGATTTTTCTCCTTACACTTAATTAGATCGATAGCCAGCTATTTCCGTACGGAGAATGTTCGTACCATAGAGAATTGTAACTGATAGCTCTGATTTAGTATTAAGTCTTAATGTTTTATTTATTAACTTTATTTAGGAAATTTCGTTGATTCCATTAAGCTGTGGGATTAATTAAATATGTTCATGTATTCCTAATTACTATATATCTTCCCATATATTATAACTAGTTGAATCCCGCCCGCTTCATTGGATATTATTATAAAAAAGACGAATGTGCATTAGACCACACGACTTAAAACTTCTTTAGCTCCATCTATATGTATGTATATTTATAATGTATATATATGGGTTTTACTAACTATGGACTACCTTCACTAACTTATATATCCCTCTCTCCCTCTTCCGTTCGCCTCGGCCGATCACACTTTTCGTAACGCTCTCGTCACGCATTCGTCAGCTTACTCTCCAAGTAAAAAGGTTTCGTTTCAAATTATTCTAGCCATATGTCATCAAGTCCCTACTGAACGTGAACCTTTCGAGGTGATCGAGCCTCAAAAGAACTATATTTTTACTACATATGTATAGAAGACGATATCAGAATTCCCGTCAACAAAACCATAAAGACAGTTACCAAATTTAAAAAATTATTTTTTTATTTTCAGATGTCACTATACAACCTCTAGGAAAATGTTACAAGAATCCATCTGGGCTGTTGTTTATGTCCCAAATAGCAGCTATGAAGTCACTGAAACTTTTAGATGATGTACCACTACAAAATTCTAAGAAGACAATATCTAAGACAAATGTAAATAGAAGGTTATATAATGATGTAAACTTTTATAAAAAATCAAATAGCTTATTGAAGAAGTTATATAACATTCTGTTAATAGATTCTAAAAGCCTTGAGCAGTAATTAATTAGTACGATTAAAACTATAAAGTATAAGTTTGATAATATAAAAATATTATTTTCTATTGCGATAGCTGATACTCACGACTTTGTCTGTGTTGTCTTGCGCATGCGCACTACACAGCTTGCACCACTTCTCCACGGCATGAAAATACACATCACTGAAATTATAATTCCTTATAACTATATTAGAATCTTAGCAATATATATATATTTTAGATAAGAACCAAAGTTTAAAAGTGGAAGAGCCACGCTGAAGCTATTATTGGTTTCAGCATGAATGGGTCGGCTCGCCCGGGGTAGTACCACCCTCTCACAGAAAACCGACGTGAAGTAATCATTGCTGGCATTGTTGCGTTTCGTTCGGTCAGTGAGAGCGCCAGAGGCCCATCTCTTGTTTTATTTCATTTGGTTAATTTGATAAACTATTTATTTTCCGCTTTTTAGTGCCTTATGGGTTTTTGATTGATATTGAAGTCGGTTAATACTTTTTTTTGAAAATTTACTTTATTATATACTCATTAATGTATTATCATGTTGACGGTCCTAAAATAAATAAATGATTTTCCTGGTGACGTTTTAGCATAAACATAGAATTAATGCGTGAACAAACAGACAGTCCCTTCTAAAAATATTTAAATGCTTTAATGACTTATTCTTAATCACTTGCAATATTTTTTTCACAAAAGTCTAAAAAGTACAAACACGTTAATTTTACTTTGTTGTTATAAATATATTATATCTGAAAACATACGCAAATAATTATTGGAGTAACTGAAGTCGATATTATAATTTCGGATACAACCTTTACGTTGTTTAAAATTATAGCTACGATGTAACCCAACCGTCTAACGATAATTTCATAATAAAAGTTGAATCCGGTCGGGTAATGCTTCCTTTTATTTTATCAGCCGATTTAGAATTTTAATTAAGTTTTTCTTTCATACCCGAAATGTTTAAAAGTATCTGTTTTCATCTTATAGAATATCAAAAACCTTGTACTGGTTTATTATTTATTTAAAAAATATATATCTTCGATATTCCAAATTTACCAACGTTAGTTATCTAGGCAATTGAGTAAAGTATCTTAAGAAATAAAATAAATCCTTGAACAATAACTTCTTCCTTAAATGAAATAAATTCAAAATTAAAATACAAACACAGATTATACATAGTCGACTCTCAGCTGTAGTTCAGCCGACTTGCCACATTAATATTTGCCAGTAACATAGTTACAATTTGCATATGAGAGCACAGCTACAACCACTGCATACAAACTTGTTGAGGTTTACAGAAACTATGTAAATTACACTACTGACGAAGAATTATGTACAATGTAATAATCTCCGTTTATAATTTCTAACAACCCTGACGTGACAGATTGGTCACTTATTTTGAATAAGTATAGATAAAAACTTTAACTATTCTCTATGATTAATCTTAAGATCTAACTTAAGATTTAAAGTGCCAAAATCTTCTCACTTATTGCAGTTATTATTAGTTTAAGTTTATTATTAAAACCGACTATATGTTACTCGCGACTTCGTACGCCAGGAATTTAGAAAAATAAATTGTTCATTGTAAACGTCTGCCACGTAGACCACTGCTTTTTTAGTTTTTAATCCTTTTTTTCTAAAATAAAAGTTAGTCAGTTTTCTGCCCGTTATCTACTATATCCCGTCAAAATCGGTCCAAAAGTTTATAAAATAAGCCGGAACAAACAGAATAGAATTCAAGAAGTTGTTTTTTCGTTGTAAGTACTAATGCAAGATGCTATGTAGTCCATACAAACAAATTGAAATGTCTGTTTCATACTTCATAATAACAGTTTTTTACTAAATGGATGTGATAGTATATGTATACCATTAATTGTTTTCTAATAATTGTTTTATTTTACAACTATTAGGAAGTTCATAAAATTTCGTGCTAAAAACGCAATGAAACTAGTATTAAGTACAATACAATTGATCAATGAAATATGATCTTAAAATAGCAAACATTAAATGTTCTATTTGAACATTCAGTTTGTAGCATAATTTTTTATTTAATTATTTAAAAAGGGCTTAAACAGATCTGTTCCAGTATTATGCATTGGTGTATTACGTAAGGTACGATAATTTAAGATTATCCAAATTAAGAAATTGATACTTTTATATATCCTAAATTGTTTTATTGCAAGGAATTAAAAACACCACAGTTTTCGCAAAACCCCTTGTATCGATGAAGACCAAACATTTTGATCCTTTCTTTGTTTTCCTAGAATTTATTTGTATATTATTTTCCAAAAGATTAAAGTAGAGTGAATAAATAAATTATATATTAGTATAACTCTTCGTAAGCAATGTACAAATCAAACGGACAGTATGTATGAACTGAGTAATAATTATCCGGTTTAAAGTAACCAAAGATATAATATTTCTCGACGATAAATTTTCATTTTAACGGCCGCTTAGTGGTAGCGTAGCGAAGCCGACACGTGAGGTATTATTACATTTATAACATATAGAACTGAAATGAATTTAATTTATATTCTATACATCCTCTGTTGAGTAATTTTTTCATAAATGTTTTGTAAAACTATTATATATATGGAAGCTATCCTATTAAGCTATATAGTAAGCTGAGTTCGCTATTATATCACATCATATATCGTGAGATAACACCACATACACTACGCGTTACATCGTCGCGACTTAGTACTATTTAAATAAATCTAGTGTTGAAGTATAATGTAATTTTGAAACATTTATCCCTGTAGAGTTTTATCATATTTCGTTCTTTTATCAATTTCAGTCCCTGCATCTATTTGAATGAAATTCTTAAGGCTCACCGACAGACAATACACAACTTGATGCAATAAGTTTAGAGTCTAGGAACATGAAATTCTACTCCTTATACAATGTAATTGAAACATGCACATGGGAAAATTTCCCGTGAGCATGATTATTCTGACATAATATAAAAATATATGATGTGTATCCAATTTTTATCGAAACTCACACTTGACTATATTATCTATACGAGTATGTCACTGCTAAAGTCCAGAAATCTGTTATTCAACATATTATCCACTTCATATGTAAATTAACTAGGATGTGGAACGTAAATACTTTATTTTTAATTTCAATCGTGTGAGTATACACCGTTAAATGTTAGGTAATTCGTATCGTGATCTTGCCGTGACTTGCGATAAAAATAAGCGCAAGCCGTCTATGGAAACAGCCGTCAAATAAATGCATAAAACTCTGGTTTCGGCACGGTGACGGAGCGAATCAATTAATCTGCAGATAAGCTGGGTAATATGCACATTGGCGAATTTTGAGCGGTAGCGGTAACATATACAATAAACTTGGAAATTGTGTACGTCTACAAACAAGAACAACGCCTGCGGGGAATACTCGCTGCTATGCGGAAATGAACGCGTACGAGAAATACACTAGTCTCTACTCTCTTTATAAACCATTGTTAGCGAGAACAAACTTTTTCGTAAAACCGGTCAAATAGTCCAAACAAGTTTTAAACTTTTTTAATCAGCGACAAAACTCTGTTGTCTGTTAACACTACAACTTTCAACTTTTTTAGAGTTGCTTCTGTGAGCTTTAGAACTAACTTGTGAGTTTGCAATAAATTTGTTATAAAACTACTAAATTTGTTGTTTTGGGGTGTAAGGGGTGTCGAATAACATCGAAGACTTGAGACATCCAAGCCAACCTCACCTGCACGTTGTGCACCCTGCTGAATAACGAACGAAGCAATGGCGAAAGCGACTGGGTCGCAGCCACCATGTATATGGCGAAAAAGCCCGTCATAGTGATTCGCTTCTGCGAGTCGCGTTTCGGGGTCAGCCTATGCATACCCAGCCTTTCGCAGGCCGGCATGACAGCGGTGACCGGCGATGAATATTGTGTCACTCGATGGTCGCCATTGTTTTTGGATTGTACTGTGCTTACCATCAGGCACAGTGCAGTCATTCTGCCGTGCTACAATAAAATATATATATTAATGTTTTAAAAATTGCATTACTTTTATTTCATTGATTTTATTGAGTATAAACAAAAACAAAGATGTTGCATTTTATAATATTTTAAAGAAAATATATTTTCTAATGCTGCTATTTTATTTCATTCTTTATCACCTAGATAAATAATTGCTACCCATTTATCCAGGAACTTACGTAGAGAAGAAAACAATAATTGATCCCGGTTGTATTACGCAGATGTTCTTTGTACATTTACCCGTATATATTTTTTCCTGTATATCTCTTTCATTATAGGTAAATGGTACATAATTGTAGTCGAAAAAAAGAAGGCCACTCCGGGAATCTAATTTCGTAGGAACGATTGATGCGGCGTAGATGGCCGAGACCCCACCCGGCGTCCGCAATTAGTCTATTCACTTAATTGTGCTAATATTTCATCAAGCGTAACCAATAACCTCGGTAAATAAGAAATCGTTTTGTTACCGCTTCCTTATTGATCCAAGGAAACTAATATCGGGAAGTTTTTTTTATTAATTCGAAACGAGTATGATATTGGTAAATAAAATCAGAAACATTTTGTTTTAAAAAAAAGTCATTTCTGTGTTAGATTTTATTGTTTTCGCATCGTATGCAAATTGCGCGAATTCGAGTCTATGATCGAAGCGAGCTAACTACTCATATATATCTATGCAACATCTATGTGCGTATGTATGATCTACACGCGTACATGTTAATTATGATTTTATGGCTTTCACTATAATTTCAAGTCGAGGAAGTGATAAGGACTGCCGACAGAAGTGAAGAACTCCACACAATAGAATTTAAACTGTGGTCTCTTTTGAATTTTTAAACTTATTATAGTGTGAATCATTTAAATCTCATAATTTGAAAATTGTTATTTTTTTATCATAGCTAGCAAACGAACAGGTGGGTCACCTGATTTTAAGTGATCACCACCGTCCATGGATCCTAACAACACTAGAGGAGTCGCAAGTGCCTTGCCACCCTTTGGGGGGAAGGGTTAGGGGAGGGAGAGAAGAAAGGGGAGGGGAGGTGGCGCTCCGGCGCTCTCACTGACCGAACAAAACGCAACAATGCAAGCACTGTTACTTCACGTCGGTTTTCTGCGTGGCTCTACCGCCATTACATAAATTCTTGTCATTAGTCTCTCTTTCACATCTGTTGGCATTCGGAATAATAATTATATACTTTTTTTATACTGATTATTAATTCATCAATCATATATTGGGCTGTACAATCTCAATACAAAATATCAATATTAAATATACACAGGCTCTTAGACTACGCCTTGCTGGTTGGCCGTGCTCAATACAGTCGCTCACGTTTACTAGCATGTCGTGAAGCGAAATTATAAATTTGTCTCCTGCCAAAAAAATACTACTTAAAGAAGTTTTCACTTCAAAAAAAAACTAAAAAACGTCCCTATAAGTTTATGCGAGGTGTCGCATGTCTAATAAATGTGGATGTGTGTGTCACTGTATAGCGCAAGTAGCGTGCTTAAGGGTTCCATTCCGAAGGATCTGACCCACAGACTATAAGACAAATAAGTAATCAAATCTAGGCTCGAGTCGTTACAGGTGAAGTGGTGGCGAGTGTGCCGCAGCGAAGTTAAACGAGCGGCGACGAGAACGGTGACTAGTATTTATTAATCTCTTAGAAATATTCAATTCTAAATTCAACAATTCGTAATATACACAAAACTATATTCAAAATGTATTAATATGGTGCCTGATTTTAGATTTTATAATATATTTTGTTACAAGTGTGAAGTGACTACAAAAATTAGAAATCTTCTAAAACATTATTCATATTTTTTCTTAGAAGGCTGCTATAATAAGTTACAAAATTTTATATCAGCCGGTTGGGTTATACTATGTATCAGCAGAATGAGATAAAACGCAACATGTCGTAACTAAAATCTGTAAGGAACTTGCATATTATCATATAAATATGTGCTTGCTTGAATATTTCGATCAAAGCTTCAATTTACGATCTACAACATAACTGGGAGTTTTTTTGTACATTAACTAATGCAAAGCAAGTTGTTCCTAGTATTTTGATTATTGTTGACGATAATATAATTACAATTAATAATATTTTTTATAAATGATTAGTACTATTATTTTACAATTGGTTTTTAAGTAATCTTTTTAGTAACATGATTTCGATATAATACTTTTTTTTAATAACGCTGAATATTTCCGAGCTGATTAAACAGTTTCGATACTTTTTAGCATTACAGTACTGAAGTACACTTGTAGCATTACGTAAATTACGCAATAAGTAGCAATTATTTATGGCAATAAAAATAATGCAGTTTACGATTGTTTAGAATAGAGATTTTAAAAAAACTTAATTATATTTTTGTACTCAAGTTTCATAATAAAAGGAACTTACTATTCACTAAGAAACAATTTATAAACCGAGGCGAGATTAGCTTTTAGATACTTTTTACCCTTTTCATAAAAGTTTTATATGAGCCACATCTTTCACACATCCCGTTATTCAATATTTGACGATCACATCGTACTGCGTGATCCCGTCAAGGGGCTTGCCAAAGCGAACATTCATACCCGCTTCCAGTTAATATTCCGATAGATGTGAAGCAATTGCAAATAAAAATATTAAAATAGATATACTAGCAATGTTATTATTCTTTTTTTTAATAGGGCATAAACGAACAGTTGGGTCACCTGATGGTAAGAGATCGCTGCCGTCCATAGACACTAGCAACACAAGGGGAGTCGCAAGTGCATTGCCGGCCTTTTAACGGAGGTGAGCCTCCGGCGCTGTCACTGACCGAACTAAACTCAACAATCCAAGCATTATGACTTCACGTCGGTTTTTTATGGGTCGGGTAGTACCCGTGACGAGCTGACCTATCCATGCTGAAATCAATAATAGCTTCAGCGCGGCTCTACTTGTTAATTTTTACCGCGGACAGATACTTTATTGACGAAAATAATTACAGTAAATTAACCCAAATTGAGGCCTCAAATTGGGACATGCTTAAAACTTAAAGCCTTAGCACTAGAGTTTTTTTTTGTCACAATATATTCAAAATGAACAGTATATTGTGCCAGAGGTGTGACCGAAATTGAATATGAGTCACTTTCCTTTCTCTTAACGCCTGGCATGAGCATATTATAATTTCACAAAGGTTAGTCATGTGATGACGCACAAAATTAAATATATGAAAAATATGAAAGCGCAAAATGAGTATATGGGTTGGGATTTGTGTGTAGGTAAGTGTTTGTACATGTATGTATATGTGTGTGCATGCCTTAAAATATAGGAATTCTATTATTAGTTGCTAAATCTTATATAGATTATTATTGAGTTCATTTATTTTTGCATGGAAACTCAAAACTCGTCATTCAATAGTCAAAAAGTACAATAACAAAGAACAAAAATATTTTCTATTGCAAATAACATTTATTACTTTTATAGTATGTTAGTTTAATATATAAATATAAAACAATTTTAAATATAAAAAGCTTATTCGAAGTGGTTTCCATTGGCTACAATGCAGTCCTTTAAACGTTGAGGCCAAGAAGCACGCACTCTTTCGATGGGAAAATTTTCACTACCAATCGTACGGATTGTTTTAAGGACTCCAAATTATCATTTAGAGCAAGCCATACTCTCTAAAGCTGACCATAAATCATAATCCAGCGGATTAAAATCGGGACTAGACGACGGCCAGCCTTCAGGTCTGATGTATTCCGAAACGTTCATTTCCAACCAAGACTACGTAGACCGAGTTTTATTGAACATGGTGTTGTTAAGGGGCTTCGCTACCTTCTCAATAATTGTAACTTAATACACTTGTGACGATGTTTTGATACCTTTCTCACAAAATTATGGCTCAGTCACTCCTTCATAGCTAATACCCCACCAAATCACCACTGAAATCGGGTAGTGCCCACGTTGCAATCTGTCGACTAATTGGGAATCTTCCTTAGAGTTTTGAGCATAAATACGGTCATTTTGTTTATTAAAATGTTGCTCAATTATAAAAAAAAACCTCATCCCTAAACAATTTTTTTCTGTGACCTCCCTTTGCATACCGCTTCAGTAGTTGTTTCGATTTTACCACCCTATTCTTCTTTAAATTATCAGTTAATAAATGACCAGTACATCTCTTATAGGCTGCAAGTCCTAAGCCATGTTTACATGTGTAAATACGCTACATGGTTCTAGGTGCTATCTTCATCTCCCGAGATAAAATCTTTTGCTTTCGGACAGGATTTCTTCGAATTCTTTCCCTTACTGCTTTGACCATCTTTTTCGTACGAATACTATGTGGACGGCAAGATCTTTTTCTGTCACAAACAAAGTAGGTCTCATTGTACCTATTAATAGCCCGGTACACAAACATTTTACTAATACCAAGCGTATGGAGAGTTTTAAATATTGCATTTGGCTCTATACCTACTTTGTGTAATTCAAGCACAGCGATTCAGTTCTCTTTATCACCCCACTCCATTTTAATATCGCAAAATATTGTACAATGTATTGGCGCCAAAATGAGAATGACTAATTATATAAAAATGACAGATTCCAAATTTGAATGTAATATTTTGTTCATTTTTAATTGTAACAGTATTTATGGTCAGACTAAGTATATATAATTCTTCTGTACGTATGTAACTAAAGTCCTTCTAAACGGCTGACCCGATGTTGATGGAGTTTTTGTGTTTTTGAGTAGGTTTAGATGGTTTCAATTCATAATTGGAAACGGTAGGTGACGCTGTGATCCAATTGGAAGAATTTTGTTTATTTTCAGGACAGGACAACGTCTGCCAAGCTTACTCTAATCTATATATAAATAGACGAAAATAGTTAGTCCCTTTTCCTACGCTGTTTTTTCAACTGGTTTAGTAGTTATTAACAATCTTTAGC
The DNA here is from genome assembly GCA_015888305.1 of Antheraea pernyi. Taxonomy (NCBI): domain Eukaryota; kingdom Metazoa; phylum Arthropoda; class Insecta; order Lepidoptera; family Saturniidae; genus Antheraea; species Antheraea pernyi. The sequence goes on from MU158756.1 coordinate 390,010, forward strand.
TGTACTAATAAACAAAACATATAAAATGATAGCAATAAATAAAGACAGTTTGGATATAGTTCGTTTTTTATTTATACTATCAACGAATGGAAGTTTTAATGAGCTACTATTCCTCATACTTCAAGATCCTTGTAAAAAATTGTATCCTTTACGAATACAATATGCTCGAATTTCGATCACCGGATGACTAACATATTATGAAATCGATATTTAAAATTAGTGTTGTAATTAATTGATTTTAATAACGAGAAAGTTGCGTTACGAATATGTAGTGGTTTACTTGTATATTAGTAGGAAATGCTACAAAATCAATGCAATTGTAATTTCATTTTGATTTATCAACATTATGGATGTCTTTCAAAATTAAAAATATCTGTTAATAATTTAAAAAATTACAATCAAATACCTACAATACATAAATATTACGAATACATAATCTATAATACAATTTTTATAAAGTATTTACTTTTGTGTTTTTCATGTACGGAGCATTTTCCTTTGAAATAGCAATTGATTGTAGCGACGCAAGACCGGACAAAATAGTGTAATAGAAAGTCACACGGTTCATTGAGCATATTCAACGGTAAAGGGTTCTCATATCTTTTGTCCAAGGAATATTCGGAACATGGTATATCTATGTATTTATCTTTTAGATATCAATAGATGTTCCTATAGTTTTAGATTTTCTGTAAAATTAAACTGACCTTTTTTGGTGTCGGGGGTAGCTTGTGACTTACGAATGCCTTCGAAAATCAAAGCGTACACAACTATTATAAGATCAGTCATGCTGTATGAATCTAAGTGCTGAACTACAAAATGACGAATGAGAGAAGACAACATGCGAATGGTATGATGGATATGTGGTGTAACTAGAGTGAATAGGATTAAGGACGAGTATATCATAGGGAGTTTGAAAATAGCACCGGTGACAGATAAGTTGAGCAGTAATAGGTTAGCATGGTTTAGGCGTAACTTCATGTGGAGAAATGAAAGTCATGTAACTAGATAGATTTTAAGTATGAAAACCGAAAAACGTATACAGATATGAAAGAGGTATGAAAAATTATATATGTATAAAGGTGTGAATACTGAGTTGACATCTAACAGGGGATAGTGGAAGAGGAAAACATGTTGTGCCGACCATACTTTGATAGGGTAAGAGTAAGAAGAAGATGATAATCTTTGTACTACCAAAAACATATTAAAGGTAAACATTATAATCTTCTCCCACGTTATAAACGAGTGGCCTTAACTCGCGGGTTCGTCCGCGTAAATGTACATTTCATCTATGTCTCGGGACTAGTAATTTTATAGGTGAAAGGTACCCAATGTCCTATCTGCACCTCCGACAAGTGTATGCAAAATTTAATGACAAACAAAGAAACTCACATTTGTATTATAATATTACTTAGGATTGAAATGTAAATTATCCAATAATATATTTTATCTTAGTAAAAATACATTACATTTTACAATTACAACAATTACATTTACAACAATATATTACATTACACAACGCACCATATTGTCCGTTACAGAAAAACCTCATAGTTCTCTATAATTATTCGTTCGCTGATTTATGAAGATCGAGTTTTCCCGCGGTGCCCTTAAATTACAAGATAAACGATTATACATTCGGAACGCTTTCGTTTCTTTAATGTTGAAAGTTGAATTTTCACGTTTTATTGCGTCATTATTTTTAAAGTGCTATTTTTTACTACATTTTATACTCAATCGGAGTCTGTTTTATTTCTATGGGTTACTTTTCGATTTGGCGAGATCATACTGGGTGATAGAGAACGTCACACAATATTATCTAGGTTACACATTATTACACATTTAAGCAGAAATAATAATATTTAGAAGTAACAGCTAAAAATGAGCAAAAGGGTTATAAGTTGTAAAGAGAAAATTACAGTTAAACAAAAGAGAACTCATATTTAATCTAAATGAAATAGCAGTTTTCATGAAACGACAAAACAATTCACCAGGAGAACTAAGTCGCAGGGAGTAGCTATATTCGACGCATTTTAAACTGAGCCATCGGGCAATAAATGTCACTGACAGTAGGAATGTGCACGCAGTGCAACCCGTTATCGATACTTAGCTACCTGTACACGCGGGTTCAATACGTGATCGTGACCTTCATTAGCACTGTAACTCCTGATTGATCGTTACGAGAAAGAGTTATTGTATTTCTATAAATATAAGATATTTTGTTATGACACTTATTATATTACTTATGCTTCGTTACGCAATACGCACAATGGAGAATTTATTTTCTAACGTGGTTTTGAAAAAAATAAATGGTGATATCATCGCTCAAGCTCGAGCTATAATTTACAACGTGTACCTGTTTTTAAAAGAATTGAAAACTGACCCCAAGGATTATAGTGCCAAATATAATAGCCTTTTTATATATAACACGTTGATGCACAGATATAGTTTAATATATCGGTCTTATTTATATTAAGACCGTTTATTTTATACATTTTATATATGTATGAAAACTTTCATATTTATAGTTGTTTAAATTGATGTAACTTAATAAAATTTAAGGTCCTTATTGATAAGAAACTGTACATTATAAAAGCCTTCCAGATTGAATAATTATAATAGTGTAACTAATCTTCGTATGATAGAGGCTTTCTTTACTTCTTACAACTGAGAAGTTAGAACCCTAATTAATAAACGTGTGTGTAAGTTTGCTTATTTGTAAACCTCTCAAGCCTTAACCACTCAACCGATCATCATGAAAGTCTGCATAGACATCAAGTGCATAGCAAAAGGTACTGTTCCCGAAATATAGGCAAAAATGGGCTATACCACGGATAAATATAAAGATATGGTTAGATTAAGGCAACATAACTTCTGACTTACAAAAAGGGGATGGAAAGATGGAAACTATGTAACTTGAAAAGGTTTGAGTATGATGTTGGACAGGTATAGGAGTAGAGGAAGAACGAAAAAGTTGTAAATGGATTGTGTGAAAAATTATGTGTATAAAAGGTGTGACTACTGATTGACATCTGACAAAGCAGAGTTGAAAAGGAAAACATGTGCCGACCGTAGGTGGCATAAGAGTAAAAAATTTATAATGAACATAACTTCTGACTTAGAACACAAAGCAATAATAAAAAACTACCACCTGAATATTAAAAACCGCAGGACAGATAAATAACTAAAAGTGTTATTATAAAACGGCAGTACCGTATTCAAACCCGTGATGCGACATACCAGATTTATTCCCTCAATTTCCAGCACTTCAGCCGGAGCATCGCACTTGCTCACACTAATGGAGTAATAACTACACTAGAAAGCGGCAATCTGTCCCACATTTTTCGTTAAAAACTTTTCCTGTTAGTGTTCTTTAAGCATAAAATATGAATGAGGCTAATATTCGTCAAGAATATTCCGCACAAGTTTTTGCAGTTAAACTCTTTTCACATTTATTAAACAAAATTGTCGTTTTACATATGATTTAATATTGTTTATTTTTTTATAATCCTCTGTAATTCAAACTTAAGTAGAATATAATCTGCAGTTCTGAATATTTGCCTACAGACGCAATCTAAACCGTTTATAAGTTGAAACCTCTATAAATTCATATTTTTACTGCGTCTCTGTTGTTCAATTTAGCAAAGCACTACTGTATGTGAAATACAATATGATACCTTAATGGACATAATATTATTGTTATTTATTATGTTATTCATGTCTATTAAGGTAATAGACATAAGTTAATGATTGGATTTTCTTTTATATAATATAATACAGAACTAAACAGTTCCTATATTTCTTTTCATATAGAATATTGACAGTTATCGACAACAACATTATATCTACAATACGAGTATATTAACCTACACTAGTATCTATTACAATTAATATTATACAATTGTATGAATAGGCTTAATATTACAAGATTCTGAACTAACTTTTTTGCGTGATTTTGTTTATTGGTTCATAGACTTGAAAAAATATAAAAAAATATTATCACACAAAAAGTGCGTGCGTACAAAGTATACACGTCAGAAGTGAAACTTCTTTGGCGAACTAATTTATAAGTCTTGTTTATATTTATACAAATCTAAAACTTTAGATTTCCGACACTTGAAAAATAGATGAAAAATCTGCGTTCACTACAAATGACGTCACTTCCGTTGCATACCTGCGTGACGTTACATCTGTAAAAATTTTACTCTCATGCGCCTAAAGAAGTTTTACTTCAATAATGCACCTCAGATTAGCGAAGATTAAAGAAAAAAGTCTGTGTGGGTTTTAAAAAGCGAACACAACCTGTTTCTGCAGTGTGTTGTCATGAAAGGTCAATGAAAGTGGTAGAAAACAACGCTCAGGCCAACGATTATTGAATACGTTTTATATAACATCTCTTTTACATAACAGTAATAGGAATCATTCTATAAAATTACCTCGCATTTTGGAACACACTACGTTAGAATTTTCAGACAGTGTTTTCCCGCACTATCGATCGTCTAGTAAATCCGTATTTGAATTCAATAATTCAAGGAAAGACGTTTTAAACCTACCTTACCTACCTTATTTGAATTGAATACGGACCTAATCCAATGAACACCCAAAGTGTCAAGACCAACATCAAAAGCTTTTGTTTTTCGAACTGACTAACGCTATTGACCTGATGGGACCTCACAGCTTCACCGTACTAAGTCATCAAAGGATTATTTAAAGGAGACCGTGTCAACGGGCGTAGATTAGAATCCTAGCAACTAACTCGGAGCTTTCGATGTAAGAAAACCGTGTGAAGAAAATAAGCATAAGAAAATATAGCATAGTGGTAGAGCTTTTTCTAAAAGCCCACCTGATTAAAATCTAAAAATAATCTATGATTTACATAATTAGTCTAACATACACTTTACATATGAACATCGGTAATTTTTTATTTCTCGCAAGAATAATGTAAACAAATGTCAGAGAAAGGGGACAAAGCGATACCCATTTACTTTGACCTATTTATTTATCGACAGCAATACTGGATTGGAGCGGATTTTATTTTTGTATTTAACCAACGTTTTCTTCAATTTAGGTCAAGTGTCCTTGTCTTGCAAAATAAATAGAGAGAATATAACGAACATATTCAATTTCTAAAAGCCTTAGTTCCATCGCATTTCAAACTATAGAGCGAGTATTGAGAAAATATTTACAAGGGTCATGGTTCAATTTTTTTTTACAATTATTTTTTTTTTGAAGTTATACTTCTTTTGGCGCGTTTGGGAAAAATGATGAGAGTACATTTTTACGATGCGCGCGCACACCGTCACGAAATACCGACACCCTGAAGTTATTACGATGCGCACGCACACCGTCACGAAAAACCAACACCGTGAAGTTAGCTATAGTCAACTTTTTCTATTGTTATTTATTCCAGGCGGAAGTGCAAAGTAATTATAATATTATAATTATAATATTATAATATATAATAATAATATAGTCCATCGTCCATTATAATATTCAATAACTTCATGACGCTTAAAATTTTTGTTTATTATTATCTCTGTTCTATATAAAGATTACGCTTACTAAGTGTGATATAAAAAAATAACTGCTTAACAGCGTTAAGCCTGTCAAAGCGTATTTAGGTAGGAACGTTCACATCTCTGTTTAACGAACCGTGTTTAAATACTCATTAATATCACTTGTGTTCAACTGATGGTCTCAGGACTTCCGTTCACAGATGTGTTCATTTGATGTAACATTACGATTACTTATCAATGGTAATCATTTTAAATAAACCTTTTTATAGTTTTTTTATTTAAATTACGATTTAAAAAAAATGTAGAGATTAATTCACTTATGAAATTCGCTAAAATTGTTTTTCTATTGTAATTGTGTTGTTTTTTTTTATAGCATAGGTGGCAAACCAACTAGCGGGTCACCTGATGTTAAGAGATCACCACCATCCATAGACACTAACAACACCAGGGGAGTCGAACGTGCGTTGCCAGCCTGTGTTTGGGGGAAAGGGAGTAAGGGGGTAGAGGAGAGGGGAAGGGAGGTGGGCCTCCGGCGCTCTCACTGACCGAACGAAACGCAACAATGCAAGCACTGTTACCTCACGTCGGTTTTCTATGAGAGGGCTGTACCACCCCAGACGAGTCGACCCATTCATGCTGAAACCAATAATAGCTCTACCACCCCTGATTTTATTTAGACTCTTGATTTAGACGTTTAAATAAAACTAGAATATATTGTACAAGTAATCTCGCGAAAATGGTTTATTCTTTCATGGGATTAACGTATATTATTTATATTAATTATGAGCTTGGAAGCGATGACGGTCGACGATGCTTAGCGTGCATAGACAGCACATCAATGAAGATAAGTTTAAATCTCTACAAATAAGCACGAGTTTTCCGTGACGGAAAGCACTGTGACGAAACCAAATACGGTGATGGTGCATTATCTAGGACCACCTGCTTTGCTACTGACCTTGATAATCTATCGCCAAGCACATATAAGCGTATTCCGACAGCTACATTTGAGAGCCAGTCACCTGTAGATTTAGCATAAGTATAAAAAAGGGCTGCCTTTTATTTTTTGAAAGGAATCCTTTTTAGGTGCGTTTAGCGGTATTTTTTTGGCCGGAACTAAACCTATGGTTTCGCGTCATGACATGTTAGTAAGCGTGACTGACCGTATTGCGACCCAGCATATGTTTGATTAATTCATAAATTTTATTTTTATTGTAGCACAGCAAAGTGACTGTACTGTGCCAGATGGTGTGCACTGTACAATCCAAAAACAATGGCGACTACCGAGAGGTGCGTTATCCCTCGCCGGTCGCTGCCATATACCATATACCACCCACATATTTCTTTTAATTTTTTCTACACAATACTATATACTTTCCTGATACGTGATACGCAATTAGCAATATTAGAAGCATTCCGCGGATACATTACAGTTTACTATGTCTGTTTACGACTCAAAGGAGCGAGAGCCGACGCCTTCCGAATGGGGTGGATTAATGGCGGTCGCCGAATTATTGTGCCGCCACTAAATTATCCATTTGCTAGGTCACCCTTTACGCGGACAAAACCTCCCTCTGGTTCAAATTTATATCTTCGTGGGCATTCAACGTTCTATTTTTAGATTGCTCAAGGACTACCTATATGTTTTTACCTACTATAATGTAACGAGATAAGTATATAACCCGAGTGATTTTTTTTAAATTTACTTCTATATTTTTTTTCGATCAACGCTATTAGCCTGATGAGCCTTCACACTTTCAGCGGACTAAATAAATTTAATTTACTTCTATCAAATACCGTTATGCTATACTAACAATCACGCGACTTTATACGCTTTAAATTAATAACATTAAATACAGACTAGCGCCGCCTATAAAAAAATAATAAAAAATTGGACACAAAACTAACGTAGAATAAACTTTTTGAATAGGAACATAATATATACTTTGAAAATGTTTGCGATAGAAACATACCACGTTACCATGGCAACATATTAAATACTAACGCTAACACGCAGCCGAAGCTCTCAAAAGAAAAAAAAAACTATTTTGAAACATTCTAAATTTGTCCTCCGATCCTATATAATCTTAGCGTGATGATATATAGCTCATAGCCTTTCTATATAAATGAGCTGTATAACACTGAAATATTTTTTTAAATCGAACCATTAGTTCCTGAGATTAGCGTTCGCGTTCAAGCAAACAAACTCTTCAACTTTATAATATTAGTATAGATTTATGTAAAATATTATCGTTAAGTCGTCGTTGTTTGCTACGCAGTATTAAGTAAAAGTTTGAAAAATTTTTAAGAACATTCCAGACGAGGTATATATAAAAACAAAATTTAATAACGTCTCTACATTGGCCGTTTTGATAATAGCGAATAACAGTAACGAACCATCTTTCTCCAGGTTATGAAATTATCTCATAACATTTTACGGGTTATCACCATCATATATTTTTTATTTATATTACATTCTTACGTCACAACCTTATGATATCAATCATAATTACTATATTTTATGTTTTGTCTAAAAAAAAAGAAAGAAGTATCTAAACTCAAGTCTATCAAATATTTTATGTATCGTAATACAAAAAGATTTCATGTAATAAAATCCCAATGTACATTAACTGCGTATTTACTCTGTATATATACAAATGGCAACAGTATTACAGTAGTAAATAGTAGGTACTAACAATGTATTTATATTACAATGTGGTCGGCTTGTTAATTTATTGAGCGAGGTCGCCCCGAGCGCAATTCTTGTTCCCAACTAATTATTGGTTGGTGCGAACCTGTCAAAAACAAATGAATATTTGCAAATAAATTCTTATTTCTAGGCAAATTCAAATATAAATACAGGATGGCTGAAAAGGCCAAAGGTGTCTGGTGTAGCTTGTGGCCTACAAATGCCCTTGAAACTCAAGGGGAAAGTGTAGAAAACTATTATAAGACCAGTCTTGTTGTAGTTGAGTGCTGATCTACGAAAGAGACGGATGAGAGAAAACTACATGTGCCAGAGATGCGAATGTTAAGGTAGATGTGTAGTGTAACTAGAATGGATAAGATTAAAAATGAGTATATCAGGGGAAGTTTGAAAATAGCACCAATGACCGAGAATTTGAGAAGTTACTACTTCTTGGTAAACATGTTATGGGCATGTCATGAGAAGAGGTGATCATGTAACTAGAAAAATTTTGAGCATGATGGTGGATAGATATAAGAGTAAACCGAAAAAAGTATCGGTGAACTGTGTGAAAAATGATATGCGTATAAAAGGTGTGAATACTGAGATGACATCTGATAGACGAGGGTGGAAATGGAAAATATGTTGTGGCAACCTTACTTAGGTGGAATAAGGATAAGAAGATGATGATGGTAATAGTACCACAGAGTCGCCACACCCAATATAGGTTCGAATCGTACAGTGAGCTTGAAATCGAATGAAGAAAAACATCTTGATTTTATTTTTATTTAACTTTTGTATATCATAGAAGGTAAACGAACTGGCGGGTCACCTGATCACCAGGGGAGTCGCAAGTGCGTTGCCAACCTGTGTTTAGCGGGAGACAGGGGGAAGGGTGGAGGAAGGGAATGGGAGGGGTGCTCTCACTGACCGAACGAAACGCGACAATGGAAGCACTATTACTTCACGTCGATTTTCTGTGAGAGGGTAGTACCCCGGGCATGCCGACCCACTCATGCTGAAACCAGTAATGGCTTCAGCGTGGCTCTACCACCTTTAAAGATCATAGCTTGTGTCCTCTTCAAACTTCTTGAAGCAGCATTTATAGTTGTGATCTGGCAATCGAATTTTAGAGGCAATTCCCTATTTTTAAATAATTAATTTTGCATTAATATTATGGTAAACTAGTAATGAACATATTTCGAGAGACCTCGTCTTCAGACCAGCCTCCAAGTACCATACGTATCTAGGCATTATCATTATTTCCTAACTAACTTCTGCCCGCGACTTCGTTCGCGTGGAATAAGTACTTTGGGCAAACGCTAACACGCAGCGAAATCTCTCAAAAGGAAAATACCCCGATTTTGAAACATTTTACAATGGTGCTTCGCTCCTAATGGTCCTAGTGTGATGATATAGCCTATATCCTTCCTCGGTAAATGAGCTATGTAACACTGAAATAATTTCTCAAATCGGACCTGTAGTTACAAATATTACCCCGTACAACCTCACAAACTTTACCTCTTTATAATATTAGTATAGAAGTATAGATATTACTTAGTAAGAATGTAATACGTATAATGGAATTTTATCAGTATATATTATATCTACATCTATCAGTAGTATATAAAGACTTTAACAGTGAATTAATCTTTAAAAGTACATAATAGTCTCAATTGAGAGAGATCTATCTTCAAAAATAAAAGTAAAGTATGTGCTTTATATCGAATACTCCTAAGTCAATTCCAAAGAAATCTTACTAAAGATTTAAATGTTTTTTTTCCCTATTCACAATTCCATTCAACAATTATTTGAAACGAACCGTTTCATTATTTATGTATTTGTGAAATTAAATTTTCCCTTTCAACCGTTATCCATTCTCTGTGTCCGAGAGGAAACTTGAACCTTTTAACATTGTAGTGGCATTAAAGCTTCTGTTTAAAAATGTATCAAACAGATTGTGATTTAGTGAAATGCATATTATTTAGTAGATTATTTTTATTAAAGGCAAGTTATTATATTATAGTTATGATTTTGATTTTAACTACTCACAAGTTCTGCACCTGTCAATACCAATGTATACATCTTCTACATAACTAAAAATGAATTGCTGAATGTGTGTAACCGTATCACTCCAGAACTGCTGCATCCTTTGGGCTAATTCTGCTTTTGTTGTGTCTAATGTCAGATTAAGGTTTATATGAAAGGTATTTAACAAATTGGACGTATGACTGAAAGTTTTGGTTGAAGAAATCCCATGTAAAAAGTGTATAAGTGAGTAGAACAAAAGGCGGTAGACGATAAAAATGGATCTTCAAAAATATTGCCACACTGACGTTCAGCGGTTAGATTGTCATTTCATTACATGAGCGTACTGTAAACGAAACCGGGGCAGAGAGCTTGTTTGAAATAGAAACTTAAATATACAATATCTATGTTTTTAAACTGTACTTTCGTATTACTTCCTTCAAAGCAAACGGTAATGTATAGCAAAGGCATAGTGTATGAAAAGTTTAGACTTCATTAAAAATTTATGAGTAAAATATTCTCGCCCACGGAACACGCTTAAAGTACTTTAATGTCATAATTAGAACACTTCCAGTAACAAGCTTCTACAAACTTTGCCGCTCGAAAAAAAATGTATAAAAAAAATCTTTTAACTTTTCGTACAGATTCCCATTTATTTTTTATTCTAAATTCGGATCGCTTCATTTAAATTGTTTCCTTTCGGTTATTGAGTATTATTAAATGTTAATTTTTTTAACGTAACAATAAAATAAAAGATTTGTAAAAACAAATTGTAGTCGCGGCTAAAACAATTTTCCTAAATCTCTCAGTTGGTGAGACCGTGTTGCTTTACACGAACGGGATTATCCAAATCTCTGGGAACTGTTTCTCTCTTCACGATTCATTCGAGGCAATGCGCCAGAAACCAGAAATAAATAAAGCTCCGTTGAGGCAAGGAGAAAACCTTAATAGAAACAATTTGCTGAGAATAGCCTTAAACCTCAGATAATATTATGAAAGCGTTGGAAAATATCAGTTACCTACACACGACCCAGCAATAATGTTAAAATAACTTGAAACATTTTTGCACGCTTCAGAAAATGTTGTAGTACGTACTAAAAGGGAAAGATTTACAGAAACGAAGTGTTTAAAAGTAAAAGGCTTTTTGAGTACGTCATGTGAAGAATTGCGATGTGACGTTTTCTGTTTATGATAATAAGATTTGATTTTCAATAAAATACTTTTCACCGGTTTTTATGTAGTTATAAAAATAGACTTTTCATCCCTTAGTGTTAATTACAAGAAGAAATATATGTATATATATGATAAAAGATCCTTACTATTACTATAAATGCGAATGTGAGTTTGTTTGTTACACTTTCACTTTCATTATCACAAGCGTTCACATAAAAATCTGCATACACGTTATCAAAGGTAAAGAAAAGGACACAAAGTACGTTTCATCTGTAAAAAAGGATTATTTCACTTCCCAAGCGATATCAAATTAAGATTAATGCGAGTGAATCCCCAAGTAGAAGCTAGTACAGTACATATATAGAGGCTGCGGTGCTATACGCGTTTGTTATTATTATTATTTGTTGTAGTGTCATATATAAATATCTAGGCATACCACACAACCGTATTACAATAACCAATAAACAGTAAGCATATGTGCTCCAGCGTCACCTAATGGCGAGTTATACCAAGTGCCTGTTTAAAGTTTAATAGCTTTCAATCTTAGGGTAGTTTATAGTTACATTTAACATATAAAATAATAATATCAAACCAAATACTAATAAACAACAACAAGAACCTTAGTTAAAGTTTGTTCTAAATCTTTTAAAAGTATGGGAATGAAACTTTTAAGCGTAAAAAAATCATACCTAGCTTCAATGAACAAAATTCAAGGGGCGCTTTCAAGGTTAATCATTACGTACCTGCTTATCATGGGAACGCCGCACGGCGAACAATGTGAAGCGGTGCGCTGTTCGAAGTACGGGAGGTGGGCCGAAGTACGCGACAAGGCATGATTCATTTATTACACCAGTTCGTTTTTGCGTAAATCACCTGATGTTGAATGTATACCAGTTTTGCGTTTCTCGAGACAATTAGGTCAAATATTAAGCACCAATATATTTTTAATTGATTTAGAACAAGATGCAAGTAATGAGAAATCTATGAGAGTATTGCAACTATTTAACCAGTCATGCTGTATAAACACTAAGGTATAATAACTTTTATCGTTATTATTTAAACTATTTTGGAGTTACTCGATCTCATATACAGTAATATGTATAAATATACATATATCCAAATATACTTAATTTTTATAATTCGTATTTAACCATCAATGTAATAACGGTACTTAAACTTCTACAAACTCCGTATCAAAACTGGATAAAAGTGTCTTCAAATTTAATTACAAGGAACACTTAACTTTGCACGACTATCTCTCCATCTTCTTTGTTTAACACACAAAGACGAACTCGGCTCTTAAGGACTGCTTTTACATTAAGTCCTGTACTCAACTTTTCAGACAAGCGGGTATTAACGTATGAAAATGTAAGCCCTCGAAATTTTTCGCTTAAATTTTAAAAAGCATTATAGGATTAACGTCAAGTTCACTTCAGTGGGACGCGACATTCAGAAGACGTTTTATCAAAGCTGACAACATTTCTCATTGTAGCATCTAAAAAAAAATATTTGCGGCAAATTTATTCACACTTACAATTGGATCTTGGCAGTTATTCTGACAAGGACATCAATGGGAACTCAAATAATATACAATTCAATAAATTGACTTGATATGTATAAAAGAAATGTTACATTTTTTCTTAATACGCTTGTTAAGGCTATATCTATATTAAAGGCTATTATTATAGGGTTGATCAATGTGTGAACAATGGTGATGTCCGGAATTGCCACCTCGTTGTGTGCATTCACTAAAACCAATTGTAACGTTGTTTGTATGTTATGTTATAAAGACAAACCAAATCTGGTATTTTTTTCCGGTTCTTCTTGATGATTCGGTTGATTTCCGAACCGGTGATAGTTTTGACGTTCATTCAGCGCCTTCTTAAGACCTAAATTGAATAAAGTATTTTTGATTTTGAAAATGTCTTAGCAGCACCACATACAATAAACAATTTAATTATAACCAAAGATTCAATTATTAGTAACAATAATGCTAATATAATACATATAATTTCTTTACATATATATAGTCATCCATGATAACTTGTATACACCAAATATACGATACCACCAGCCTTTAAACAATATCATAATTAGTATTTTAAATTCGAACTGTTGCAAAAAATATATTAACTATAAAGAATAAAATAAATTATTTCTTAAAGTTTAATTGTAATAGATATAACCATTACACTTTATTAAAATCATATTGAGATACATTTTGTTTTAAACTTTTCTGTTTTTACCTCAAATAGCACGGAAGTTACGTGTATAGATAAAATTGCATCGTGCAATTCTTTAATAATATACAGCCATAAAATGCAACACAGGGAACTACGCCACATGAATTATCGTTAATTATCGATTCACGTTCATTATGGATACCGATCAATAGAGCTTCTGATCGAAGAAAAATGTCTACATAGATATTAATTCCATGCCACTTTACAGCAGCCTTTCGAAGCAGTTTTCGATACAATGCTAGTAAGTGATGGAACAATATACCACTTCCTATAAGATCTGCGACTAGTTTAATTCTATTTAAAAATAAATTAAAAATGTTTTTACTCGAGTCCCAGATTTGTTTTAAAAATTATAATTTGGACGTCTCGGCGATATAATCACATTACCTTTTTTATTATTTTACTTTTTCATTAATTTCATAACTCGCCTATTTAATATTTGGTTCATTATATGAATATCTACTTATATACATACATACATTTATACATAATATACTTCACATTTATAGTGTTATTATAATCTTATTATTATAGTGTTATTATTATATATTTAAACCCACTTGGTCACAATAGAAATTCAGCGCTGGAGTCACTTGTAAAGGTGGCATTGCGTGCTGAATTGTGCGCCTTTGCAGTAAAAACGTGGCATAATTTTAATAGATTTTAACGCTTAATTTCTTTATTTAAAGAAACACTCAAGTTACTTCAGATAATATATATACTGAACAGATAAAAATAGACAGATATAAATAGAAGAACCTCAACCCAGATATATAACATTTTGTCACAAACCGAAATAATTTCCATTGAACATTTTTCTCTTATATTTCTTATCTGTGAACGCTTCTCAATCCATCGGAGCATTAAGTGGAAACCGGGTATTATTGTTCGCTTTGCCAAACCTCTCAATGGTGTCACGGAAGATTCGATGTGATCGGCAAATATTGATATATGCTTTTGACGTCATTGGCTTGTTAAATATTTTTTGAAATATATTGTAAAGGTATGTAACTATTAACCGATTTTCTGTGAAATATTTTCAGATAATGAAAAACGTAACAAACTTTTCATAAATATATTTTGTACATTAGAATAAAAAAAAGAAATGTCGATGCGCATTCTAAAGCGACGTGTTCAAGCGTGGCTACAGATTGCAATACACTTTTCATTGTATCCAGGGGAGCGTGAAAACGCTACCTATAGCGGAACCCGGTGCCCGCTTGCCCCAAGCATAAACGAAATAGCTACAAAGTGAGGTAATATACTGAAACATTTCATTTGCATCTTATACTATATTTATAACAGACAGAAAGGATATTGATCGTAAGGCTTCTCAACATTCAGGATTAAAGTAGTGTAAAGATTTTTATCGTTTTCAAAGAATTACTTTAATATATATTATTACAAGAATACCAGGAGTAAATCGAATTTAAAAATAAATCCCACTACCGATATTAGAATACAAGAAATGGATTTATATAAAAAATAACACAACACGAAGACTCACACCAACAATTAAATCTGAAGTAACACAATAATTCATAAAAACCCAGAGAAATACAAATAACAATGTAAATTGGAAAGAACTCACGTAATACAACAACAGTCACGCAATACAACCTTCCAGAGAGACGACCGAACTAGAATGTTTTCAATTACTTTTTTTTTTTTTTTTCGAACTTACTACGCTATTGACCTGGGGGGGTCTTCACAGCTTCACCGGACTGTTTTCAATTACTCGACAGACTCGCCTTTTATAGCATTCAGTCAAGTTACAACCCATTATTTTCTACCCAATAGCGTGTCAGGTCATTAGTAACAACCCCGCTGTAGTCAATAGAGAGTCAATATTAGTACAGAGAGTGCTAACAATATATATATATATATATGATGCAATTCAAATCTTAATTAATGCGAGCGAAGCTGTAAGCAAGAGCTAGTTAGTATATTATACTTCGAATGATAAAGTCATTTGTATGAAAACAATATCTAAGAACCCAGTAAAGGGTTACTTGGAAACGCTTTTAAGACACCGTTTGATTTATTTGAGTGGCGGCTGGATGTGATTAATATATTTACGTAGAACATCGGATGGAGTTCTATCGTTGATTATTATCGAATGACTGTCAATTCGGCCACGATCTCGGCACGAGGATTTATAGTATCGACAGTAAATTATTTACCGTTCACGAATTTTGGGTGAACCGAATGATTAATGCTTGGCCACGAAGCTTAGATACGATGACGTGGCAAATTTCAGATGCTGATATTAAAAATTTAATTTCTTATCCATAAATCTATCGTATGTCATTAGATGTAAGGTATTATGCTGATCAATTTTATGCCTATCTTCGATCTTCATTACATAGTAAAAACAAAGTCCCCTACCGCGTCTGTCTGTCTGTCTGTTCGCGATAAACTCAAAAACTACTGAACGGATTTTATGCGGTTTTCACCAGTGGATAAAATGATTCATGACGAACGTTTTGGTGTGTAATTTGTCAAGGATTTTTTTTATAATCAGGACGGGATAACGTCTGCCGGGCCCGCTAGTCTATACATATAATACGAACATAAATCTATCTGTCGGTACATTTTCGATTTTCTTGAAAAAATTTTGTTGTAGGTCTAGAAATAAGTAATAGAATACATTTCAATCATTTTTAGAAATGTCTGTCTTTCTGTTTGTATGAGCACGCATGACTGCTAAACTACTGTGTTCATAATAACACCTCATAAAGCTAATCATAAAGCATATCCTCGAGAGTAACTTGGTCTTTGTTTCATTAAAATCGGTCCACTCTATCAAAAGTTGTTGCAATTTGAATGTCGGCTCGAGCTAAGTACGAAAGAAGAGTAGTAGGTAATCTATACTAATATTATAAAGCTGGAGGGTTTGTTTGTTTTTTTTTTGTTTGAACGCCCTAATCTCAGGAACTACTGGTCTACCGTTGGGGCGGCTCTACAAGGTTGAGTAGCATTGTACGATGCCTTGCCGCCCCAACAATTACGGTCTGTCAGTACACCGTAAGGTTTTAGTCCGTGCGAGTCAGACATAACCAACCCTCTCCCACGGGTGGGTGGCGTAACCATAAGGGATTTCCCACGTTAAAAAAAAAAAGAAACTACGGGTCCGATTTGAAATTTTTTTTCAGTGTTAGATAGCTTATTTATCAAGGAAGGTATTTATATATTATATATACGCTAAGACCAACAGGAAAATGTAATAAAAAAAATGACTTTTTCAATCTTATTCTTATTACTAATACCACCAAACAAAGAAAAAATAAACAAAACCGTTCGACAAACAGAGGACAGAATTGTGCGGAATTGTTTTTTCTTCTACAATTTATATATAGATATTTATTTCAAGACTCTTGTTCATAAATATTTCAGGTCGTATGTGCTTTTCGAGTGCGATACTCCACAAACACTTAAATAAACCTATGGTTAAAATAAGATCGACATAGATGTATTTACATTACTATATAGCACTAACGTTTATAAAATAGCGCACGTGTTGTACACGAACGTTGGCTATTAATCTCCCATACTGTCGAGTTACTTCTATAAGTTTGGTAGGAAAGGGTCACGGACGATCCACATTTACGCTACCGAGTAACCTAACCGAACCGAATAGCATTAATTCTTCCCCAACTGTATATTTGTTGTGGAACTATGTCGAACAGATACGACACAAAGGCGATTGAAGCAATTATGGTTCAATAGTTCGAATCGTACAATGAGCCTGAAATTTCGACGAAAGGAAACATTCTGATGAAACTATAGTAGGCGGTAAAGCCAAACTGAAGCTATTACTGGTTTCAACATGAAGGGGTCGGCTCGCCCAGGTTAGTACCACCCTCTCACAGAAAACCGACGTGAAGTAACAGTGCTTGCATTGTTGCGTTTCGTTCGGTCAGTGAGAGAGCCGGAGGCCCGCCTCTCCTCCCCTTCCCTCTTCCCTTCCTCTCCCCCCAACACAGGCTAGCAACGCACTTGCGATTCTCCTGGTGTTGCAAATGTCTATGGACGTTGATGATCACTTAACATCAGGTGACCCACTTGTTCGTATGCCTCCTATGATATAAAAAAAAAATATGTTGGTAGCGGATTTTCGAAATTACTTCGAAGCGACAAATAGAATAGTCAATCAATCGACGATAATAAAAGATAGTCTATTCAAATTTATGATTATGAAAAAAATATAACATAAATTTTAAATGTTCAAAAAGTCGTTGATTAAATGCATATCAAGAACTAAAATTTACAGTAACCACGGGCATCTCACATCGCTGCAGGCTAAATGATCGTTAAAATGTAAACATTGCAAAATTTTCTTCGGTTTCTTAACTTAATGAACACAGGGCACGAACTGAGCGGTCAATTTGCAGATACGCTATGTAATCTTGAGAAACACTGACCCCGCATCGCTAAGTGCACGGTCGTTAGGCGCTGTGGAAAGCAACCCTTGAAAATAGCACTCAAGATGTGCTTAAACTTTTCTTAACAGTAGGTACTAAGATTTTAGGACAGTACGCTTTTTAGACGTAATTTAAGGCTTTTTAATAAAATCTGCGACTTATAAAACGCGAAATCATTAGTCTTTCTCATAAGATGAATTTAGATATATAAATGTATTTATGTTTCTTGTTAACGTTAGATAATTTTGGGAAACATCTGTACATATTTAATACTAGCTGTGTGCTCGGCTCCGTCCGCGTGGTAACTTATGTTAACTGGTTTCAGCGTGAATGGGTCGGCTCGTCTGGGGTAGTACCACCCTCTCATAGAAAACCGACGTGAAGTAACAGTGCCTGCATTGTTGCGTTTCGTTCGGTCAGTGAGAGCGCCGGAGGCCCACCTCCCCTCACCTCTTCTCCTCTCCCTCTCCCTCCCCTAATCCCTTCCCCCAAAGGGTGGCAACGCACTTGCGACTTCTCTGGTGTTGTTAGTGTCCATGGACGGTAGTGATCACTTAACAGCAGGTGACCAACCTGTTCGTTAGTCACTTATGACATTAAAAAAAAAACTGTGCCTAATAAAATCATCTGTATGTATCAAGTCCATTTACTTATATCTCGTACTTAACTCGCGTTGGCATTCAAATTACAATAACTTTCCATAGACTGAACCAATTTTAATGAAACTAAAACTAAATGTTACTCCAGGATATGCTTTATGATTTTGATGATGATTTATTTTATTGTGAACGCAATACTTTAGCAGTGATGCGTAAACAAATAAACAGACGGACAGACATTTATAAAAATGCTTGAAATGTATTTTATTACTTAGTCCAATACACCAGCAACTTTTTTTTTTCACAACAATATAAAAAGTACAGACACGTTAGACTTACATTATTATTATATGTTAAGGTAATACATCTAAGCAGTAGCTACTTAGTTTAAAAAAAATCTGTTGATTAAGGAGAAAATTGTACTGAAATATTTTATTTTTGTGTATTTATACATAAACATAGATTTAGGGCTTAACGCTAATTACACATATTAAGCGACAATATAGACGAAGATATCATAACATGGTAATTATATGTTAATCATCTTTAAAAAATATACAATTATTAAATTAAAATTAAATCGCTGACAGAAACAATACCACCACGCCTTTAAAAAAGTGGATTTACATTGCTAATAGTTTATACAGTCAGACCGAATAACACGGAGATCACTCTAAACATTCAAGTAAATTGTAGCATTGTTACCAACAAATATATTTATAACAACTTTGGAAGTCGAAAATATGTTCACCGCATGATTACTCTTTTCCAATTAACAGGTTAGCAATTACATACTTCTCTTTCAAGGTTACAGAAATGGATAACTATGTTATCAATAACATAGTGAAAGTGCAAACAAAACTCTAATGAAAAATAAATATTCAAATAGATAAAGACAAATAAGTATTTTTTTTATTGTAGCACAGTAAAATGATTGCACTGTGCCTGATGGTGAGCACAGTACAATCCAAAAACAATGACGACTACCAAGAGACACGCCATCCCTCTCCGGTTGTCGCTGTCATGCCGCCCTGCGTAAATGTCTCTTCACGTTACGCTTGAAGTACCCCATGTTATAGGAAGGAGGGGACACACTGGCCGGGAGATTGTTCCACAGCTTCTCGGTACAGCAAAGATAAGAAATTATATGCCAATAATCAACAGCACACTGGAAGTTTACGTATAAAACTCACTGTAATAACATAATAATGTAAACACAATAAATGAAAAAAGATGTCCCTTTCACAAAATATAATAATACTTTAAATTATAACAAGCAATTAATAGACAAAAATATAGACAAATAATAAAATTTACTTACAATTTTCAATAAATCGTAAACGTTTTCAACCAATGCAGGATGTAATTAGTTCTAAATTAGTCTGAACCGTACCTCGACCGCGTAAATTATACTCAAGAAATTCACCCTACTTATCTCTATAGAACCCTATCACATGACGTCACACATTTACTCGACAAATCTATAAACAATTACCCTAATGGCAAACAAAGTTAGGAGATAAATTATCAATTTCAGTAAAATACGACAAGCATAAACGTGCGTACGTTGCCGCGTTGCCTGCCGCCCGCCCTTTATTGAAAATGGATCGATCAGTGTAAATAAAATATTAAAACAACAGTGAATTATATTATTTTAATCGATTTATTTCAAACGAAAACTGTTAAAATTAAATTGAAAACTATAATAATTGATTATTTTTATAGTTCTTTTTGTGAAACACATTCTCGAGGAATTATTTTATTTTCCTTTCTCAACTTAAAATGCGTATCATACTCGTAAGCATAAGTATTCAATTGTTTTTTTAACTCTTTGATTAAAATCAGTATTCAAAAACTTGTTGAAGTGTTTAAAGAAAGCTTCCTATAGGAGGGCTTTGAAATTTTGATCTGCAAAGTTTTTGTGTGACGAAAGATAATGGAGGTAAACACTGTGTCGGGTACGGTGAAAGCCGTGTCTCACTTGCCTTCGGCTATTGAAGAATAGTGGATGTCACATTATTCTCACTATTTTTATTAAAGTTTCACTTTTACCACGTGTGAACTACATACAATTTTTTAAATATATCTTCTTTCTTAAATATATCGACCATCAATCGGTATTCTATATCAATAAAAATCATCTGCCGAATGTATCATCATCATCATTATTTTGGACAGCTCTTCTCGACCCATTGCAGAACATAAGCCCCCTCCTTTTACATAATAATACATACAACGACGTCCGAATCTATGTATGTAAGCATATTTTTTCAGGGCGGCTGTATTTATTTAGCTAATTTTATTTTTGGTTGTGTTAATAATTACGGACATGGTTTGTACGAAAAAAAATGTTGAAAATTTTGGGTTAATAAATTTCATATAAAATATGACTGAGTGAAATAGAAGGCAATAAGGGAGATCTTCAAAAATATTGACTGATAGACGTTAGGTTGCCACTTTATTTCATTACATATTTGTACTGTACTGAAAAGATTTGGTCTCATTCTGTTAGATTGTACGAAGCCGGAGCAGGCAGCTAATATTACTATGAATAATCTTTATTTTTGCTTATAGTAAAATTGTTTTTCTGTGATAATGAATACATATATATAAATACGTGAATATATATACTCGTATATAGTGACACATCTCGGATTTTCGAGACGTTTAGTGTTCCTATAATTTTGTTAAAAAAGTAAATGCTATGTAGATAGTCCGTTCCATAGTAGCACATTAGTTTATGTAAAATATTCTGCTACAAGTTATAAATCAAAGAGTATTATGGAATCGACGTTTGTAGCTGCAGGCAAAGCTGGCACACGATTTACTGACAATCCTTGTTTGGCTGACGTCTGATAGGCGAGACGATTGATTTAGTGAGATGAATATAAATGGAAGGACATTCTAGGAAGTTAAATGAAATAAGTCAATTTAATTAAGTGCTTTTAAATGTATACCATCATAGATTTTTAATATAACAACTAGACAACAATAAGGATAATTACACATTACATAATAGATAATATAGAGTACAGGGAAAAGTAATTTCAATACATTCATTACTTTTTAACACATTCAGTCCAAGTTTTGTTATTTTTAAGCTAATAATGTAAGTAGAGAAAATAGTAAAATAAAAAGAAATTTTAGTACCTAAATCAAAAACGCATGAACCGAAAATTACTCTACAATTATTTTCCCTTAAGTCGACAGTTCGAATTTTTTAAAACGTGGTAACCTTCCAGAGATTTCCACCAACCGACTTCTGAGGTACATAAGCACGCAACAAGGTGTCCAATGTCAGTTTTACTCTAGACACGTAAGCGAATACAAAGAGAAACAAAAAGAAGAAATCTATAAGCAATCTTGTAAGTTGTTGGTGCGATTCTAGCAGTGTCTGATAACAAGTCTGTTTCATTTTTACCTTTCTAGTTCAAATAAAAGTACTAATATCATTTTCATGCGTTTCTATATGAATATAGTGACTATTTCGATCCTTTAAATTACTGAGATTTAATAATTACTTATATATTAGACTGAATGTTAATTGCGATCCGTACATTTCTCTAGTTTAGCATAATTAAAATTTAATACTCTAATAAACGTGTGTCAATTAGCAAAATGGATAGTATATAAAACGAAGTCATTAGACAAAGCAAAGATCTATAACGCTGATGTCACTCTACATTGCATAATTTATCATCATTATAATTCCGGAATTCCGTGATTTCGTAATAGATGTTCCGCTGAACTATGTGATTTCTAACTTACAATTTTATATTAATTACTTATAATGTCTTAATCCTAATGTTTTTTTTTCAGTAAAATGTTTTTTTTTATCGTAGCACGGCAAAGAGACTGCACTGTGCCTGATGGCACAGTACAATCCAAAAACAACGGCGACCACCGAGAGATACGCCCTCCTCCGGCGGTCGTCGTTGTCATGCCGGTCTGCGTAAATGACTCTTCACGTTACGCTTGAAGGACCCCATGTCATAGGAAGGAGGAAGCACACTAGCCGGGAGATTGTTCCACAGTTTCACGGTTTATTTATATGGCGGTTTCAATACTTTTCATATTTTATGTAACTGAATTTCATTACATAGAACGTTTTGTAAAACAAAGAAGAAGAGAAAATAATATAGTAAACACTACATCGTATATCAGGTTTTAAGAAATATTAAAATATGCAGAATATATTATAACATCCGTTTTACAAATATCTCATAATATATTTTTAAACAATGATTAGTAATAGCGTATTTGAACACCGCATCGATTGACTTAGGCTCAATATGGATAATGGACCTGACTATCTGTGAAGAATAACATCGTAGCAGAATCATAGCATGGAGGTAGGGCTTTCTTAAATACCCGCCTGCCTAACTATTCCCCTCATATTTAAAATCTGTCGCCAAGCACTTGCAGGTATTATCTGAAACTGCAGCTGGGAGCTTAAACAATAAATACATTAAATATAAAATCTTAAAAATAATATCCTTACCAATATTGTAACCTAGATGTGCCCTCGGCCTCTCTAGCGTTATACAAATTTGACCTATTCCTCGGCAAATATTAGTTAATTTCCGAATGATGCATGTATCAGGCAACAGCCAAAGCCGAGGTGTGCCGTGCACCCTTGAGCTAGTTGTCAAAATAAAATCGGCTGAGTGCCTTAAGCGCTCTCCTTAGTAGTCCGGTGAAGCTGTTAAGAACTTGATTGGTCAATAGTTCGAAAAAAAAAAGAAAAAGTAACCACTCGTCTTTTGTTATAATTAGATATTCAATTCTTTCAGCCATTCCAGGACGTCGTTGTTAAGAACGGTCAAGTCAAAATCAATTCAAAATACTCTTTATTCAATTTAGGTCCTGACAAGGCATTTATGACCGTCAAAACTGCCACCGGTTCGGAAAACAACCCAGTCATCGAGAAGAACCGGCAAGAAACTCGATCGGGTACATCTTTTCATTATACATAACATAATTTTTAATAATTACAACATAATAGACATATACAGTTACATTCGTTTTTGATGAATGCGCAGAGAGAGGCGTCACTTCCAGACATCACCCTCGTTCACATATTGATCTACCCTGTAATAGCTTTTATTTATTATATTAAGGCCTGCTTGACATAATACTTGAACTTACTATCGGGCAAATCGATAATGTGTTTTGGGACTTTGTTATAAAATCTAACAAAAAAACTATTACTGGTTTTAGTAAGCCTGAAACATGGAGTGACCAGTTTGTTATTGTTTCTAGTATTTATATCATGTCGGTCTTTTACTAAATTCATCTAAGGTCACCTGGAGAACCATTATATTTTCTTAGTGGACATTGCTATACGATGTGTGTCATGGATTGGATATCCGACCCACAGTCACAGCGCGGTGAGTCAGTCCATCCGGACCAGTATTTAAATTCTGCACACCGCCCGTGTCTAGTACGGGTCAAATATAAATGAAATACCTACCTATAATGTTGTTGACAATAGAAATCCTTTTGTTTTGGATTTAAAAAACAATTAAGGGTGGTATTCCACTCGTTATATAGTAACGTGAAGACCTTTAATCCACATAAAGACCGTCTGTCATCAATTTTGATTATTACTCTTACATTACAGGCGCTATAAGTAAGTATTACTAATAGAATCAATTAATTGAAAAATTATAAAAAAATACTGCCAAATTTGAACTTTCTAGGTCATCTGAATCTGAGTTAGAATTTTGGTCTATAGGTCAGTCAGTTATAAACATGGCGATTTTTGGACGTTAATATTTAAATAACTATTAGAAATGTGTTTATAAAATTTGGAGCACATATGTACATTCGCAAGTCTCAATACGTGAGCTGAATTTGATATATTTATGTGATATAGTTTTTGAGGTATGAGGAGGTGAAAAGTGGCTCCAAATGGTTCGTGTAATATTACACATGGTAGCGCACGCTCACCATTCTGTTAGATTGAACTTTGCTTGAAATATATTCAGATATAGATAGATTATAATCATATTATCAATCTCGACGGTACGAAGTGTATAAAAGTGTAAAATAAGAATATGCTGTTGTAAGAATCTGAAAAAGTAAAACAACCATTATTTTTCATGAAGACTTATTCACCGAAGTAATTCTAATACAATACGCGATAAACGTACCGAGCTATAAGTCATCATGGTGATTGATCGAAATTTCAAAGCCGTGAAATACAATGGCTTCTGTGACCTGTAAAACAAAACAAAGCAAAATCTTACGACTGCGAATGTATTGTGTATTGGAAATTCTAATTATTTGTTTAACTTTATATATATGTGTTTCCGTATTTGTAAGAATGTGAAAGTAACTTTTATTCTTATAACAATATTTCAAATTAAATAGTCGATTTCGTAGGAGTAAATAATGTTTTTAAGGAATGTATGGTACAAAAAAAGTGTGCGTGTACTTATGTACACGCGTTATAAGTTATATACTTTTTTGGCGTAACAAGATAAAAATCTTTTCAAAAATTTTATCTTTCACCTTATTCTACGTTTGTAGAAAAAACTACATTAACAATAGAAAAAAAGATATTAAATACATTGAAGTTTTAATACAAAAAAATATAAACAACAAATATAAAGAAACAAAATGTTGACTATAGCTAACTTCGCGCGTGTCGTAATCATTTCAGGGTGTCGGTTTTTCGTGACGGTGTGCGCGCGCATCTTAAAAATTTACTCTCATCATATTTCCCTAACGCGCCAAAAGAAGTATAACTTCAAAAATTTTCTTGTTTTAGTGAATAATTGAAAGTAGAAATCGTCTGTATTCTTTCATTTTTTCGATAATTTATCTAAATTAAAAGTAACATTTGTAAATAAGCACAGATTAACTTTTTTTATTGAGACACTTTTTTTTTTAATTATTTTTTTTTCTGTATTTCCTATATTTCTCTTTCTGTTTCAATCTTCTCGTTTTTGTATTATCATGTAATTTTTTTTTTTTTTATATGTAAAATAGTTTAATCTTTTGTTTTATTAATATTTAATTTATTGTTGGAGCGTGCCGTGGTTGTCTGTAAATATGACTACATTTATAATGTGTTACAATAGTTCTACTTTTTTTTTATATACTAATGTATTGTCATGTTGACGATCCTAAAATAAATAAATAAATAAATAGACACTATGCAAGGACACAGAATTAATAAATGACAGATGATGGCTTTAAATGGAAATGTTTCTGATTTTATAAACATAATGGGCTATTTCACGTGACGCGGACAATGAAAGTGTATCTTTAGAAAACCCATAACACGACTATTTACGCCTTTCGAGGCTACATACGTCGGCTTTAGAGAAATTAAAAATATATACGTCATCTATTAATATGCCTTTTATCCTCAGTTTACAATAAATGTAATTTAACAAACGTTTTCGGATTGTTCCTATTGGCTCGTTTGTGTAAGTGTCACGCGCCAGGTTGTGGTTGTGATTATGAGCGTGAACAAAGAAGATAAAATCTCATACAAAAAATGTATATTCAATTAACACTTTCCAAAAATTGGCTGTCTGTAAAGTCGGTTTACGGACGATAATTTTACGCGATAGGGACTCAGACACATCAGCCGTTGGAGTGAAAGAGAGAGATGCGTTACAAACCGAACGTTTAGGCCGATGGCGCCTCTCTATCGCTTGTCCCACGCTTTCGCTCGGCTCAGGCGGAATGTGACAATGAGTCATGCTTTTTCGTGCATGCAGCTGATGTTCATCGATTTATAAGACGTTATCACGTCAAAAAAAATTAGACCGAATGTGAAACTATTTTCATTTCTTTCATATTCTTCACTGATCTTGCCCTTGAAATACATCTCATACTAGATTAATTTCATTAATATTTATTTTCATTGATGTATTAACAAAAGTAACTTCAAATGATGTATGCCATCTATCAAATTATGCGTAAATTTGATTCCTGTTATGGTGTTGAGAAAATAATACCTTTGCAGTACCACTAGGAGAGCTCGCCGACACCGCAAATTGGTTTTGTACCACCCACTCTGATACACTGCGTCAGACACGCCGACACTCTTAAAGAGATATTTTTTTAATACTAATACATAATTTATCCAACTACGACATATAAAAAGTAAGTATATTTATCAAAATGGAATAGTCCGGATTAGCAAATATAGCCCATACTGTTACAGTAGAAAATTAACAGTGCTTAGCGTAGGTATGTGATAAAGTGAAAAACTCCAGCGACGTAAAGTGCAAATTTGCTTTTGAGATATAAAGCAAGTATGAAATAACTCACATACCGCTCTGTAAATATCGTCGGCGTACCAGCATACAATTCCCATCTGAGTGAGAGCGGCGCCGAGAAAAAACTTATTGCTCATTTCCATCCACGGCTCAAGGAACTAAATGAAGTTGCAACTTGAAGTTTTATTGCGAGTTTACTACAGTGATTGTGTAACTTAGATGAAGAAGTGGTTCATTTTATTCATAATAAAGAAGTTTCTGATTTCGGAAAGCTTATATCTGACTGGTTACATATGTGACTGGTTCAATATTTTCACAACCTTTGTTAAGCTTATAAATGGTAACCGATACCCGCGACTTCATCTGCGTCATTTACTATCGTGACAATATATTTTATGTACAGAGAAAAAAACGTAACCACCAAACCGCTTGCCCCATTTCTCTACGACAAGAAGACACACACTTCTAAACTATAATAAGTTTATATTGAATGAAGCTATCGTAATATTTATTTTTTAAATAAGGACCCAGTGTCTATGCAGTAAAACGAAAAAACCTTCATCGAAATCTATCTCTTTAGGTGTTTCCCGCACAACGGTTGATCTTTATAATTTTATTTATATAGAAGATATTATTGTAGCATATGATACTGAAATTTATTAGTTCAAAGGATCTAATAACAATAAAAGAATACAGTAGAACCTCAGTAACTCGAACTTCAAGGGAGATGCGATAAACATATAACTTGATAGCAGTTTCAATTCATATAGGATGGAACTTCGAAAAGTTTTTGTAGGTAATTTTTCGACTTACAGAGGTTAAGAGATATAGTTATAGGGGTGATTTAAATGCTATTACTGGTTTCAGTATGAATGGGTCGGCTTGTCCGGGGTACTACCACCCGACCCACAGAAACACCGACGTGAAGTAACTGTGCTTGCATTGTTGCGTTTCGTCTGATCAGTGAGAGCGCCGGAACATCAACTCTCCACCCTCATCCCTCTCCTCCCCTAAAACATAGGCTGGCAACGCACTTTAGACGCCCCTAGTGTCTATGGACGGTGGTGATCACTTACCATCAGGAGACCCGCCTGTTCGTTTGCCTGCTATGATATAAAAAAGATAGACAAAATTATATTAGTCTCAGTCAGTATAAACTAATTTATTTAAATAACATAAAATAAAAATAAAATTGGAATGTATGGTTTGTGTTTTTTCTTTTTTTTTTGTTGTCTCGGTATTAGCTTTCTCATTTACTTAAGTTTAATTTGCTATAGAATATAATAAATACGTCGTAAACACCTATAATTAAGATTGCACTTATATAGAGTCTTTGAAAATGCATGTTATGTACTATTCTAGTGTAAATCTTGTTGGTGTTTCTAAATAAATAAATATTTAAGCGTTTACTTACAACAATAGTAAACATAACACAACAAATGTTGACGGAGCTTAAAAGAACGTTTATCAAATTTACTACAGAAAATGCATCCTCCAAATCATTTATATATCTGCAAACAAACACATACACATTTAATTTAGATTAGATTACAATGTACATTAATTACGATGTTTGCCTTCACTGAAATGTCAGGCTTATTCACAAGTATTCGAACCTATAGTCCGAGCCAAATGTTTTGGCCGCTCTGAATATAGTATTGAATTCGGCTTTGCGCATAGTACAGTCATAAAGTAAAGTGAAAATTGTACATAAAATACATTCATATTAGATAAATAATTTGTAATAAACAACGCCCTTCATAAAAACATCATTTTTCGAACTGGATGGGTCTTCTAATAATAACAATTATAAACTAGAAAAAACAAAGGACCAAAATTGCAGTAACACGTAACTATCAACAACAAAACTATTCTGATTGCGACTGTACTGCAACTAGTAATAACAGGAGACATTTGTCAACGTGGGTGCAATAGGGGCAAGGTACGTGCGTGGATTAGCCTGCTCCCCTTTCTCCTCATCTGTGTCCCTCTGGTACCTAAATTTGTGTTCTGCGCATCTACTACAGAGCGGTAAAAAGTTTGACGCGGACTATACGTCAATCGACGCGTTGTCTGAACACGCTAAACACTGGGCATCAATGCTTACTCTTCCTTTCTATTTTCTAAATTTGTGTTCTGCGCATCTACTTCAGATCGGTAAAAAAGTTTGACGCGGATTATACGTCAATCGACGCGTTGTTTGAACACGCTAAACACTGGGCCATGAACGCTTACTCTTCCTTTCTATTTTCTAAATTTGTGTTCTGCGCATCTACTTCAGATCGGTAAAAAAGTTTGACGCGGATTATACGTCAATCGACGCGTTGTTTGAACACGCTAAACACTGGGCCATGAACGCTTACTCTTCCTTTCTATTTTCTAAATTTGTGTTCTGCGCATCTACTTCAGATCGGTAAAAAAGTTTGACGCGGATTATACGTCAATCGACGCGTTGTCTGAACACGCTAAACACTAGGCCATCAACGCTTTCTCTTTTTTTATATTTTCTTCTCTTATCGCTCTTTTTATTTTTAATCAAACAAATTTACCTTGCTTGCATCAAGCATGCTGAGTCTGCTTTCCGACATGGATAATAGTTATTTCAGAATTTCTCTACATATATAATGAAAGAATGGGTATAAATCTTATACTTACTTAATGAGTCGTTGATGAATTTTCACAACTGCAATAATTTCCTCGTAACAATCGATTGTATCGGATCCGCTTGTATCTGTAACGCCCAGACGCCGTATTTGTACTTGCAACAATCGTAACAGCATACTAATGTGGCTGGACATTGTCATGAACAATAGATCAGAACCGAGCATACAACATACTGATATTATACCTGAAAATTATGTACAAATTTAATTAAAACATTTTGTTATTCTTTACTAGTTAATATCCACGGCTTCGTCTACGTAATTTATTATCTTAACAATATATATATACTAATCTCAGGAACTACTGGTCCGATTTGAAAAATTTTTTCAGTGTTATATAGCTCATTTATCGAGGAAGGCTATAGAGACATATATCATCATCCCTAAGATCAATAGGAGCGGATCACCAATGAAGAATATTTCAAAATCGTTTTTTTTTCCTTTGATAGCTTCCGCTGTGTGTAGCGTTAGCCCAAAATAATTATTCAACGTGGAGTAAGTCGCGGGCAGAAGCTAGTTTTATATACAGAGGAAGAAAAAAGCATCACACCACTTGCCCCAATTCGCCGTGGTAAGAAAACACAAATTACTGCACGCATAATGGTTATAAAAATTATGGTTTCTTAAACCTGTAACCATTCTTAATTAAATGAAGATATCGTTATAATCTCTCCTTTTCGGAATCAAGTCTCTAAAAAGTAAAAACAAAAAGTCGTCGCAGTGTGTTCTTTTTTGAAACTTTAAATCAATTACAGTCTGAATTATTCTAATTTCATAACTTCTACATTGATATCATTAACATTTAATTCTGGTTTTCACATCTATTGGCACTCAAAACCAAAATATCCTTTATTCAATTTAGGCCTGAGCCGGAGGTGAACGTCAAAACTACCACCGGTTCGGAATACAACCCAGTCATCGCATGAAACTCGATCTGGTTTATCTTTTCATGTTATATATTTTTACAAAACATAAATAATTATATTTTTATTAGTAGATGCACAGAGAGGGGCGTCATTTCCAGACGTCACAATCGTTCACATATTATCACTCCAAGCAATAACTACATATAATTTTATACCGTTAATGAATCAAATATGTGACGTGCTGATTCTATACTACGCATCGCTAATCTGCCGCAAGCGCAATGACTCACGAGCATGTCGGTGACGCGACCCTAAGTTTGCACTTTAAAAATGTTATGAATCCATCGAGTGGTTCCTTTTATTTATGTGCTCATAACGGCAGGTGTCTATAATTTTATTTATATAGCTGGCGGAGATAGATTAAGCCTATTTCTTTTAATCCAAAATTTTTTTTAAAATGCCACAAGCGATTACGAATTGCGTGTATCAGGCAACAGCCTAAGCCGAGGTGTGCCGTGCACCCTTGAGCTAGTTGTCAAATAAAATCGGCTGAGTGCCTTAAGCGCTCGCCTTAGTAGTCCGGTGAAGCTGTTAAGACCTTGCTAAGCCAATAGCATAGACAGTTCGAAAAAAATAAATAACAAAGCTCTCGATTACAAAAAAAACAATATATAAATTCTAAACAAGAATATTTAAGCGAAGAGGTTTACGAAAGAAATATAAACTAGGTAACAAGGTATACTCACCTGAGCAAGTCTCAAATATATAAACCAACTCATGGTATACGGGTGCTGTTTTATCGAATGGATACGATAGTTGCCAAACAAAGCCGAGCTCCGCAGGTAAACCTCGAAGTATACGATACAATAGAATTGCAATCGGTGTAAGATTGTACAACCACACTCCTAACACATTCCAGAAAGCATACACTGAATAACAAAATATAATAGATAATATTAGAGTTAAATTAGAACATTGATAATGTTCTAATGATGCGGGTTCATCTTCGAAGAAAAATAGAGTCATCGAAAAAGAAAAAAAATATATAAGAGATCTATTTTTGGATAATCGATCCTCTAGACCTTGATTTTTTAGATCGATCTACAGATTACGATTCAGATCCGTTTAAAAATCTTTTCTCTTTTTTCTTCGAAGAATCGCCATCCATAGTTTATCATCAGCCACTCTTAATCACTAATGCGATGCCATTTGCAAACGTCTATCGGTGTCATACATTAACCGGTGATCATTACAATGTATTGTACTGTGTACATATGACATATCATTTTAGTTTTATTTATTTGTTACTCGCAATACTTACGAATCTGCCGATGCTTCAATGCCGAAAGGCTGTCGCGTTTGATCTGGGCGCCTTCTTTATCCTGAATATAAATGGGCCAAATTTCTGCCAGTTCACTCACAAGGTGTCGGAACGTTTCTCGTTTATACCATATTGTAACCAGTTTACCAAAACCTGAAACAGGATCAACATCATTTGGAAGTAATGTAGTTGAAGAAATCTTTCGAAAGATTATTTATGTGTAATTTCTATTAAAGGCATATTTGAATATCTTCTGAATGTAGATCCTCTTTCTTTTGCCTGAAGTACTATACTTACTCATAGTATCGTATCCTGCTATATGTAAATAGCTGCCAACAAAATCTTCAATATTCGAAGAATTGATCATCTGACCAGCAACGCACGCTATTTCTCCTGCTAGCATTAATATTAGTAGAGAAGATGACGACACAAAGGACAAATAGGTCTTCAACTTATCCATCATAGTCTTTGGAATATTATCAATGAAAGAAAGACCTATTCTGCGGATGCAGAAATTGCACAGTTTTAACGTTTCAAATATTTCTTTTTGTGCGACTGATTTGTCCTTGTCCGACATATTGTTAATAGTGGTAAAGACCTGTAAGAGAAGGCAACTGAAATAAATTTTTTTTTGCTGTAGAGAACGTGATATTTTAACTTATTTAAATAACTTGAAAATTTTTCCTCTTGATAAACGTCATGCTTAACTCTAAACCAAATACTAAACTGGGAAAACTATACATTCTTGTGATTTCCACAATACATAAGCGTTTACATAACATTTTTTTATCTATAATTCATTCGTCAAAGCAAAAAATATTCCGAAACGATACAAATTATAGCAATGAATAAGAAAACTTTTTACGAAAATAATGACCGGTCATTATTACTCCAAGTAACGAAAAACTTGAAGCTTAGATTTTTTATTTGCCGTAAAAAGTATATTATTATTATAATATTGCTTAATTTATATTACAGAATTCTAATTCAGAAACTTATATGTTTCTTATAAAACGCGATATATAATATTTTCTACTAGAATCTGTTGAAAGGATTATAATCTATATTTATCTATACTTCTATACTAATATTGCAAAGAGGTAAAGTTTGTGAGTTTGTGACGTTGTAAGAGGTAATCTCAGGAACTACTGGTCTGATTTGGAAAATTATTTCAGAGTTATGTAGCTCATTTAACAGGGAAGGTTATAGGCTATATATCATCACGCTAAGACACATAGGAGCGGAGCAGGAATAAGAATATTGCAAAATCGGGATATTTTTTCCTTTTCAGAGCTTCCACTGCGTCTTAGCGCAAAATAACTATTCTACGCGTACGAAGTCACGGGCAGAAGCTACTTGCTTATAAATTCTGAGAGCGAAAAAAGAAGTCAGATATTGAAGAATTGAGAAGAAATATAGACATCTGTATTTACACTAAAATAAGAATAATGTTTTTTTTATATCGATCTTTAAAGGAATTAAACATGGAATATATTATATACTAACCTCTGCCCGCGACTTCGTGTAATCGCTGTAATAATTAAATAAATTATACGTTTGAATAATTCGAGACCCATTTTCATAAAAATTGTGCCATGTTATTTGAATAATTTCGATTCAAAATCAGATTTAATGGATAAAATTGGCCGACCGGATTTACCAGATATCCGTTCACTTTTATTTCTTGCCATATATTTTTCATCCGTGACGTATTTTATATAATTTACGCTATGAACATTCGCTTGGATTATATAAAAGTAATAATATAAGATCGTTGTAATAATCTATACATATTCTAAACCTTTTTCTTCTATATCTATACATATAATAACAAAGTAAATGTATTATGTCTGTACTTTTTAGATTTTTGACTTGAAAAAAGTTGTTGCAGGTGTCTTAGAATAAGTAATAAAATACATTTCAATAATTTTTAGAAATGTCTGTCCGTCTGTTGGTTTGTACACGCGTCACTGCTAAAGTACTGCGTTCACGATAAAACCTCACCAAGAAAATTATAAAGCATATCCTCTCGTAACATTTAATTTTGTTTCTGACGACGGTGATTACCTGTTCGTTGGCCCCGTATAATTTAAAAAAAAAATCGAGTAAACAGTTGGATAATGAACGAAGTATATTGTAATTTAGTTAAGAAAACGAACTAACATAGAATATCTTTTATTAACAATTGCTAAAGCTTAATTTACTACTCTCAACGAAGCTAATGGGTACAAAATCTGTGGTCGTAATTTGAATGTTTCCTAGTTAATCACGATCATATGGCAAGACGGATTAGAAAGCCATTTTGTCGTGGAATAGGATATAGAACATATACTAACGATATAAAAAAGGTACACCTTAGGATGCGGACGGCGTGCCATCATCTAATCTAAAGTGTAATAAAAGCTAGACAAATGTTGTTAGGAACATTATGAGTATGTACAACAATGCTTAACAATTAAAAAATACGGTGTATAAACTCGATTACCGAAACAGTTTTTCTTACATATGTATATATTTATATGTATAGACTAGCAGGCCCGGCAGACATTGTCCCGCCCTGATTATAAAATCATCATTGACAAATTATATACCAAAACCTTCCTCATGAATCACTTTATCTACTGATGAAAACCGCGTGAAAATCCGTTCAGTAGTTTTTGAGTTTATCGCGAACAGACAGACAGACGCAGTGGGGGACTTTGTTTTATACTATGTAATAATAATAATGCTATACGAAGGTAAAACATCACATCTTCTTTATTTATTGTTCAATATGGAAATGGGATATCATATTATTATTTATTCACTTGCAACCACAATTACTATCAAATAATAAACTCGTTTTTTGTCTTGTTATAGCATTATTCATTAGTACCTTTTAATTCGCTTCTTTTGTTATCTGTTTGCATTCTACTACATTTTTACAAATTTTAGGATTAATTTCAAAGTAAATTATCATATGATTTTGTTATAATCTCACCAAAATAATTACAATCAATTATAACATTCCTTAAGGATTTTTGAAGTGAAACTTCTTTCGAATCCTTGTGATTTGAAACCGGATGCAACGCAAAAAACGACAGGTAAGAGACACAAATACAAAAATTAATGAGCCAGAGCGAGGGAGCAAATGTCGGTGTGTATGTATATTGCACACTGTTTAATACTTGCTTGTATTTGAGCATTTAACGTGCGTTAGTATATGTGAAAAGTACGTGAACTAATACTACTGTACACTGTATGCGGCTACGTATTACAGCTTTTTAGTAAGAAGTCAGCGTGGTGTGTTATTATTTAACAGTGTTTGTGAGTATTTTTATATGTTGTTGTGCTAAATAATAAATTCATTTTTAAACAAATAAGCTTTGTAATTATCCTACCCTTGTTATATATATTCATCTTATTCTTTTGTCGATTTACTGAAGTTTAACTTCTATCGTGTGTGAATCGAACACACACCTTTTTTATTTAGTTATTATTATAAGGATTTA
Source organism: Antheraea pernyi (assembly GCA_015888305.1). Lineage (NCBI taxonomy): Eukaryota > Metazoa > Arthropoda > Insecta > Lepidoptera > Saturniidae > Antheraea > Antheraea pernyi. The sequence continues at coordinate 425,254 of MU158756.1, forward strand.
GTTATTATTTTAAAATGACGATTATTTTAAATTCGTCTCCTTACCGTCGAAGCCCAAACGCTAACGTGGCGGTTTCCTTACAAATAAACCGGAATATATGAATTGAGCGACTTCATTTCTTCACTTACTATTGATTTATACGTATCAGTCCATTGTATATTATTTTGTATTTAAAGAATTTGTAAATGTGGCCCTGAATAATGCATGCACTTCCACAGCTTTAATTGCAAAATAATTGCATTAATAACCGGTATTTGCTTTGAGTTGACGTGTGACATTGGTTTTTATTTCAATCAAAATAAAATGGACATTGCTGGTTGTTGTATTTTTATGATAATCCGTACTAATGTTATATATGTGAATGTGAGTTTGTTTGTATATTTGTTACGCTTCTTTAACTATTAATAACATACGCTTCTCTTTTTTTGATATCGGTTTAAAAAAATACTGCAGAGTTAATAATGCATCAACCTGAACTCATGACTCGTACATACATAACATTATACACGTCTCTAGTTTATGTTAACAAGTATATAATCTTGTTTGTCACGTACATTAGACGCTCTAAAGACAACTATATATTTATGAGTATATTAAATGAGTTTAACCCAGTTTGTGTCTAAGTGCTTAAACATGTTCTGATTCACAGTTTACAACCCACCGTTTGCAGATAATTTATAATGTAAATAATAGATACGGAGCATATCTTATTTTAGAAATTTTGTATGTTTTAAATATGATTGTTTTCACTGATAAAATTAACTAAATACGTTTGTCATTAAACATAGATAAGTATACCGAATACGTTATTAATCCCAGCTTTATTAAAAGTTTAACGCATTGAGATCCCTAGTAATAAATTGATAACCAATTTTCCGGGAAAAACAATATAATATTGGTGTGAAAATCACTATATATTTGGTTTTTTTTTCTAATAAAATAGTTAAAAATATAATTTTTTACTGTATCTTGATTTCCCAATTGGTAATGATAAACCGTAATAACTAAAATATATATTTCCATCTGTCGAAATAATGAATTTACATAAATATAGTATTTATATCCCATCACGATAAAGTACCTAATGGTACGATGTAATCAAAAACAGCGATGCCAAGAAATCTACAATGTCCAGTCGCAGCTGGCATGTCAGCCTGCAAGCATCGCAACAGCTAAGACTCATTGACTGATTTCGAAAACAAATCGCAAAACAACCACTGAGTTTCTCGATACATACATATTAATAGCGACCCAGTCGGATACAGATACACCCTGATCCCGGTTCCCAACATGCTCAAATTTGCACGGGATGTACAATAACCTTAATCTAGTCGGGTACCTATGATTGTCCTGTCCAACGACACACGTACAGAATCATTCATTATACCGTTACATCCAGTATACAACTCATTGTTACAAGTAAGCAATGAATGAACCACCGAACGTGGAAACCAAAGGCAATAGGATTCCATAAATAGCCCGTTTTCAATTTTGTTGAATCGTTCGAATAATGACGTTAACCTTCCAGAGATTTCCACCCTCCTTTGCTGAAAAGTATACAAGCGCGCCACGGTGAGTCCAAACCGACTTCCATTCTGTACATCGGAGCGAATATGAAGATAAACAAAAAGAAGGCATCTTCATGTGGATTGCATCTGCAACATTATAACTGACTGTAGCGTAATTGTATGATAGATAATCTATTTAATTTTTGTCTGTAGGAGTATACAATAAATTTCTTTTTGACGCAAAAGGCATTTGATTACCCTGCGAGCATGATAATACATATATTAAATCATCACCCCTTTGAAAAGTTATACAGGTTACAAACGAAATTGTATAATATGAACTCACATCGCTGAATTTTTTTTCCGTAATTCATTTATTTTACGCTCCTTTTCATAACAACATAAGAGTTTTCATAACAACATAAACTCTTATGTTGTTATGAAAAGGAGCGTAAAATAAATGAAATATGGAAAAAAAATTCAGCGATGTGAGTTCATATGTTCATATGTGAGTTCCCTTTCTGTTATGTTCTAGTTCATTCCTAGTCTTACCATAAATACATAAAAAGAAAAAAAAAATTCTATTGCATTTATTACAATTGTACAAATTGTGTTAGTTTATTTAATACATAAATATAAAACAATTTAAAATATAAAGAGCTTATTCGAAGTGGTCTTCATTGGCTGCAATACAGTCCTTTAAACGTTTAGGCCAGTTATTAATAGAAGCACACACTCTCTCCATAGGAAAATTCTTCACTGCTAGTCGTACGGATTGTTTTAGGGACACCAAATTATCATGGCGTTTAGAGAAAGCCGTACTCTAAAACTGTCCTTAAATCATAATCCAGACGAATGGTCTTCAGCTCTGACGAAGTGACCTCCATTTGCGTACCGGTTCAGTAATTGTTTCGATTTTACCACCCTATTCCTTTTAAATTATCAGTTAAAAATGACCAGTACGTCTCTTATAGGCTCCAAGTTCTGAGTCATCTTTTAAAATACGCGACATGGTTCTAGGTGCTATCATCATCTCCCGAGATAAAATCTTTTGCTTTCGGACAGGATTTCTCCGAGTTCTTTCCCTTACTGTTTTGACCACCTTTTTCGTACGAACACTACATGGACGGGCAGATCTTTTTCTGTCACAAACAGAGGAGGTCTCATTGTACTTATTAATAGCCCGGTACACAAACATTTTACTATAATACCAATCGTATGGAGAGTATAAATAATGCATTTGGCTCCATACCTACTTTGTGTAATGCAATCACACCGATTCGGTTCTCTTTATCACAACTCCATTTTAATATCGCAAAATATTGTACAATGTATTGGCGCCAAAATGAGAAAACCTAATGAACAGTCATATAAAAATGACAGATTCCAAATTCAAATGTAATATTTTGTTTATTTTAAATTGTAACAGTATTATTACAGTACAGACTAACTATTATTCTAATTTCACGTTTTACTAGCCTTCTGAAGTTTACAATATAACATTTACCTTCAGAAACGAAACCACGCTAAAGTGAGCAACCATTCGCTTATTTATCGCCTAACAGAACGTTTTCGTTCTTCTTTTCAAGTCACGTGCTTTATAAATTCTCGGAAGATCAGAGTGGATTTTATTAAGTTTATTATATACCTTATAGCTTTAGTGGCAACTTTATATGTACTAGTAATCGTACCAGTGGTCGAAATTAGACAGTATTACGGGGTAGACAGGTTTTCTTGGCGTTTTAATATATAGATACATCTGTAATTCTTTGTATTTTTTGTTCTAGATATAAAAAAAATACTGTACTGACTGTACAAATATAGTAAATTGTAGATGTTAGGAAAATGAAGTATGACGTATAAGAATAAGAAGTGGAATTCACTCCCGGCGTCTGTCTTCCCGTCATCTCATAACTTGGGAGTCTTCAAGAGTAGAGTGAACAGGCATCTAGTGGGTAAGCGCGATACATCGTCGGCTTCATCGTCACTTACTATCAGGTGAGATTGTGGCCAAGCGCGTACCTGTTGAATAATTTTTTTAAATACTACATATTATAAAAAGTAGTCCTCCGCCGCGTCTATCTGTCTGTCTGTTCGCGATAAACTCAAAAACTAATGATCAGAATTTCTTGCGGTTATCATTCATTACTAAGAAGGTTTAGGTATATAATTTGTCAAAATTTCGAGTAAATCGGTTGAAATATAACGATAATTGCTGAGTGTCGAACAAAGTCAAGCCGTCTGGGAGCTTTCTTCGAAAAATATTCGTAGTGTCTACTAATATAGGTAAGCATTAGTACTTTATCATTATACATAATATACATGACCCCAGATTTTTTATATCGTCATTTGTATTGAATAATTTCCCATGTATTATTACAAATTCTGAAACACAGTGAAATATTTTTATGGCATTTATGATATTTATTTTAGTTTGTTGTTTGGCAAGCCATGACTAGTTTGTAATACTATGAAATAAATAATAATCTTTATATCATGTTCTATAAATAAATTTTATAAATATAGTTTTGACATTTATGGTAACAATTTTAATTAGTGTAAAGTTCATTTCATCATTATATTCTTGTATATTCTCGAAGAACAAGTAAAGTCACTAAGTGCTTAGAACCACAGACCATTAGTATATGAGATAGTATAATATCTTTATAAATGTATAGCAGGGTTACCAGTTTTCTAACAATTATTAATAGAAGCAAGTGTACGTTTATTCTGCCTATATAAAATACTTGTGATTAGTATATTTATCAGGTGACCCATCTGTACGTTTGCCTCCTATAATATATAAAAATAATAATTCAGAATCGTTAATCAGATGTATAAAAATCGCATATATAAATTGTCGTTCACTTTAAATTTATCACTAAGCGTAATAAAGATTACGAAAATTCGTTATAAATCACTCCCTAAAGCGAAGTCTATACATTGTTTCAATGTTTGATTTTAAATAAAGTTATTCTATAAGTATTTTATTTTTCATACGTTGGTAGTAAAAAAAGAAAATGACTGCATGTAACCGTCACACGCGATTGAAGTTACATTTTTTTGGCGTTATAACTTACATTGAAATCAGATGGTAGCACGGTCGCGCGCCCATTTATACATAATTAATTCTATTGTATGATTTTTATTATTATTCAACTTAATATAATTATTAATATATATATA